>SKCR01030054.1:0-55854 GCA_019454045.1 Zanthoxylum bungeanum
TTATACAGTTTTGAAATCTGTAGCATGACTTTTTACATTTTTGAGGCATGAGGGAAAATCCCACCTCAGTATGTAACTTGATTCAGATATGGAATTGACGGACAGCACATGTGCACATGTAGAGGACTGGGGGGACGACGATACGTAATGCCCTAGATCCTAGTTCAGGACTAGGGATGACAGATGCCCATAGATCCTAGTTTCAGAGCTTAGAGGGTAGCATAGATCCGCACCCCCAGTTCTAATTTCAGGGACATGAGTGGCATGCTTTGGGGGACAACGATACGTAACGCCCCAAAGTCATGGATTTTCATTCCTGGCTCTAGTTAGGAGTATGGGGGGACGACGATACGTAACGCCCCCATAATTCAGGTTTTCAGAGACAAATACATATATCAGAAATAATATTAAGATACAGTTTTCAGAAAAGGTTTTTAGAAAAGAAAGTTTTCAGAAAATAGCAGTTTTATAAGAAATTTTCAGAAAAAATAAGTTTTACAAAAAGAGTTCAGAAGAGATTTTTAGAAAGAAGCCTAGAGTTTTCAGACAGAAAAAGAGTTTTTGTATAAAGCTATTTCTTGAACTTTGGTTTCAGAACCAAATATTTTTATGACATTATTTCAGTTTTCGTCCACTCACTTAGATCGTACAACGGTCTAACCCCCCACTCCCAGTGTTTTATTTTGCAGGTTCTTGGAGGATGAGCTCGAGAGGACGGATACCGATGCACTCACTAGGGTATGAAGTCCACCAGTTCAAGTCAGAGAGAGTAAGAGTCCAGTCAAAGTCGAGTAAAAGTTATGTATTACGTCTTTGGCCATGCGATAGTCATTGTAAAAGTAAGTGTTATTAGATACACAATTATTAATGTTGAGTTTGCTTATTATGTTATTAAGTTTGGGCTACGGTCCCATACATAAGATATTTAAACAGAGAAAATAGTTTTAGTATTGTTCATGGTTAGAGAGTCAGAGGCTTATGGGATAGTATGGCCTATCCCCTGCTGGTAACATCTCACAGATTGTGGATGTTACAAAGATGGTATCAGAGCATGGTCTAAGGAGTTAGTGACTGCAGTGGGCAGAGTGCTGGGGTCTGGTACATGCAGTATGTCCAGGATACCCGTATACGAGGCACTACCTCTCCAGTATCTGATCATTGAGTACGTCCTTAAGATCTATAGACAAGTTAATAAGCTTTCCAGAACTATTCGAATGGTATTCCTTACGAGAACAACTATACTCTAGATCCACGTTAAGAATTTTCCTGAAGTTATTCTGACCTATTACCAGAAGTACAAACGAGGTATGAAACCAGACAGTCAGATTCTAAGAAAAGTTACCCAATGGAATGGAAAAGAAAAGCTAGAAGAAAAGTAAGGAAATATGTAAGGATGCTAAAGTAACCAGATGTAAGAAGAGATAGAGATACATAATCAGATCGATAAAGAAGTACCCGAACCTATAGTAGTAAATAGAATAGAAAAAGCCCGAACAAATGTTAGAGTGTCTAGTAGATGTAAGATTCATTCCCTCCTAGGAGATTCTTTCAAACAGATTCAAGAGCCTCGAGTGCCTTATATAGATAGCGAGTTTCCCGAGTAACAAGGAATAAACAGAAAGATAAAAGAAGCAAGAAATAAGGACTAGCCTAAGAAGTTCCAATAGACTAGAGATGCCAAAAAGGATCTAGATTCCCAGCCCCTGGCCCACAAGCAGGCCAGTAAGGGTCATAAACAAAAACGATTAGTTACCTTACCCCAAACAATTCGATGGAGACAAGACCCTAAGCTATCTAGTTTACAACTACTTAGTGATACTGATTAAGAAAGCTGTCCTGACAGAGCCTATATCATACCCACTTTACATGAGAAATATACTCTACCAGGACACATAGTACTAGAACAAGGACAACGATAACTATCGAAATGTCAAGGTTTGCCACATCCTTTTCCAGCTTAAGATAAATGCAACCTTAAGAAGCCCGACGAGAGTTCTTCTTAAGAAATGGAAGACCTTGGAAGGTAGATCACCCAGAAAAGGATTAAGGAAGTTTTCGAGGATGTAAAGAAGAGAACCCAGTATAACCCAAAGATCTAGACAAGTCAGCACAAAGTTTACAATACTAGTAGAAGTCCACATAATAGATTAAACTTAGTATAACCTTCAGATCAGCCCAAAGCCAGTAGAAAACCTTGGAAGCATAAAAGAATAGACCCGTGAGATATGAGATATTTAGAAGTGACAAAAGTATCAGTATGGACAGTAGAACAAAGTGCCATATCTGTGACTTATAGAAAGAGTAGAGAGTAGAAATCTAGGAAATAGTCAGAAGGATGAACCACCACTAGTCTCAGTAGCATGACATAGAGCCAAAAGATAGGATCTGAAAATAGTAAGAAGGAAACATAAGTGTAAAAAGGATTCAGTACATATAATGATATGGGTAATATAGCTTGGAGACAACAGAATAAGTGAATACTCTAACCAAGTCTGTGAGCATGTATTCATCCCCAACTTAGAGCCCAACAAGAAGAAAAACAAAGTGAAGAAGAGTATTTGATAGAATAGATGGATTACGAGGCCCCTAGATGGTTGAACCAATAAGTTCAACAAAACATAGATGAAAATCACGTGATGAAAAAAATTCTACATAAGATAGAAAAGTTTGAAGTCATAGTAAGTCAAGCCAAATCTAGAAGTCGTCTTAGAATTAGAATCCCTTAAGGGAGTAAAGGTTCAAGGAAGCGAAGGAACTAGAGAGATCGACTCTCAAGAGTATAGTATATGACTCATAAGAGTGTCATTTTATTGAGAAAGAAGAACTAGATAAGAGTGGCACCTAACCAACAAATTCAGTAAAAGATGTCTTAAGTAATCGAAGATGATAGAGTTTTCAGGAGAGTAAGGATGTAAGGAGTTCAAGGAACTGAGATGAGAAAGAAACCTATGCAGTAGAGTAAGCTTATTAAGGAGGAAAAACAAAGAGAGTATAGCGGCACTCAGACAAAGAAAGTAACGAATTCAGAAGGTTTAACAACAGAGATTAAATAGGAAGGAGCACAGAGGCAGCACGAGAAAGTTTTTAGAGAACATGACTCCGGAGGAATTTCGTAGAAGAGGTAGTGTGTTCAATAGTTGGAAATGATTAGAAGTAGAGTTGGAAAAGGCAAACGAGATAGTTTTTAGCAGTAGTGCCTAGTGTAGGGAAATGCATCAAATATATATATATATATACACATGAGAGTCATAGGCTCCTAGATAAACAGTATGTGCAACCAGATCACCATAATCAGAAAGGCCTCAGGATAAGTTCCCACCCTCCCAACCCTCGTTAGATAATAGTAGCAGAGATGGACCTTCAAGGTTGCCTCCAGATACTCCCAGGAATAAGTGAAAGTATGGTGAAAGAAGACCATAACATAAGACTTTCAGACGTAATTTAAGAACAGAATATAAGTGAGTGACAACTCTGAGTAAAGGAGTTAAGAAAGAAGTTGTTCAGATAGAATGGTACAGAGATAAAGTAGTAGTCAATTAATGGCTGAGATACAAAGGAACCGATGTTAGATGAAATAATGGATATGTAAAGGAAGAAGATATCCCTCAGATAAGAAGACAGAGACGTAGAGCAATGAAGTTCTCAGTATAGAATAGGATAAAACATGAGATGAAAAGAATATTAAGGAAAAGATTTGGAAGTAAAATCGTCAAGGTGTAACGATGATAAGAGATAATACCTGATAAACAAAGGAAAAAGTGTGTAACAATATGGTTTCTTAGTATCAGAATGAAACCGAAAATCCCTTACGTATTAGCCCATGTAAATCATATAAAGTACCCAGCTCTTGTCTAAGTTGACCAAACCACTACAGGTTTGGGACGGCTTTAGCCACGGGTATGGGTGGTTTGGTAAATTTGTAACATAGTATGGAATCGAGTAGATAAGTTACTGCAAAGTTGCAATTAGCATAGCGGGTGGATCCTCAAGGGATGGTGTATTTACATGTATTTGAGTAACGACCCTTGACAACATTAGACTATAGAAAAAAAATTGGTGTGGAACACCGTAACCATACTTATAGTAGCAATGAAAGTAAATGTATGAAAAAAGAGTATGAACTTTAGCCAGGACCAAATCGCCAGCATCGATGTTAATAGCAGAGAATGCGGTTTAAGCACTAAGGTGCATGTAACTAAGCCTGAATCTTTAACCAATTGAGGAGGACCACTAGGAAACTACCCAGAAGCAACATTTTAAGTACAAACATCCTCAGTAGACAATATCAGTAAGCTAGGAAACCCTAAGCCCCATAGATTAGTAGAGATATTGGAACTTGAAGAGAGAAGTTCATAAGTAGTTGAAGCTTTGCAATGAGGATATAGAGAGTTAAGTTGCTAAGATATGAGAAAGAATATTAAGATCAAGTTGAACAAGTGGAGCAAAGAAGTATCGAGTACAAGCATTGTTAATAATGACAAGGATAACTCATGTAAACTTATTGATTCCGGAAAGGAAACATGGGAAGCCTAACCGTGGAGACACCAGTATTTCTAGTGAGAGCCGAATATATCAGCTAAGAAGAACCCGATCGAGTCGAATAATTGTTGAGTATAATTAAAGATCTAGAGAAAGGGATTTCCTTGGAGACAAGGAATGTTGAGCACAACTAGAGGTCCAGAAATGAGGTAGTTAATGATACTTAGGGAAGATCTTATGAAACAAGAACGAGGTAATACCTCTCAGTAAATAGCTTAAGGGATATTCACTGAAGCCACGAACTCTGAAGTAGTTTAACCAAGTATGACAAGAGGTACGATGCATGAGTAGATATTAAGAAAAATGGAGAATATCATATGCTTACTAGTCAAATGGTAAATGATCAGCCGGGCAAAGACCTTCGTTGTTAATTCAAATAGAATACTTGATGATACAGAATAGTCACAGCAAAGTAAGAGTTCACACAAAAAATTAGTGTACAGCCCTAGTTACGACTTCCAAGTCATGGCATCATAGGTTCAGCATGATCATAACATTGTCATGTGGTAAATGATAGCACACATAAGATCATCGGGAAGTACAGTGAATGAAACAAAGGCAATGGGTATATAGTCAGTTAAAGCTGGTGGTTTATAAGGAACCCATGAATCCTGTGATATATGGTAAGATCCTAAGTTTAAAAAGGATTCGAGGACGAATCCTATTTAAGGGGGGAGAATTTGTAACGACCGGTAGTCTCTACTACTGTTACATTGAAGTATCGTGGTATTACGAGATGAAGGTAACATAATATAAATTATGTTGGGACACATATACATTCATGGAACGACTTTGGGGATAACCGGTAAATTTCCCGAAATTCCGATATGAAACTGTATAATATTCCACTACGGACAGCCCATAGTATTTGGGCCATACCTTTCTCATATGAAATCCAATTTTTATGAATTTTATATCTCCAGAAATATGAGATTTAGATCTACAACTTCTGTATTGAACATTTTTCCAAATTCGGACCAGAAATAGGTCAAAAACGCAAGTTAAAAATTAAGATGAATAGTGACTTCAGACCTAACTAGAAGATTCTATATTTTTCTCCAAAAATCTGATTTTCTTTAAATTAAAACACTCCAAATTAATCATTTTAGCCCTATTATAAATAGAATTACTATTCACTCATTCAAGAAAAAGACAAAGAGAGAGAGAGACGTGAGGGTGAGGAAGAAGAAAAAGGAAAAAATAAGAAGAAGCAAGTGCTAAACACCCATTCATCAAACTAAGAAGAAGAAATGCTACCATGGAGGCTTGAGGAATGAAGAAAAATCAAGAGAAAGAAGGTAACAAGACTTGACCCAAAATTTGATATGTTGGATTTTGAAAGTTTGATGATAGAATAGGGCTTTTGGCATGCTAGAAATTGCATTTTGATGAGTGATAAGTAAAGAAATTGATGGTAGAATAAAGTGCCCAAATTTTGGAAGCTTTAATTGTTTAATAAAAAAATAATAATGATGAGATTAAAGAATTGTGGAAGGTGTTAATTTGATATAGAATATGTGAATTTGAAGTTCAATAAGTTGGTTTGTGCAATAATTTTGTTATGGAAGTGTTTGTGGTGTTTTTGGTGTAAGATGGACTTTTCAGAAAACAAACACAGAATCCTGGAAAACTGATTCATGTCGCGACACGAAGAGGCTTGCGTCGCGAAACGCACTGGAAATGGCAGGACGTTTTTGGAATGTTGAGCGTCGCGACGTGCAATGATTTGCGTCACGATGCGTGACCCAAAACCATCCCAAATCAGTTTTAAACCATCTCAGTTCCACCCTAGCGTGTTATAGACCACCCTTAGGGTCTCGTATCAATTCGCGGACATACATTACATCTTATTACATGAATGATATACCAAGTGACGATATCACGTACTTGAATTGAGAAGTTTAGCCTAGTTCTGAACTGTTCTCATGGTTTATAATCTAACCAAGTTACCGCTTATAGACCATTGCAGGAATTGAAATTTCCTTCGATGAAGTGGTATAGCACCAGCCAAATTCCAACCAGTGAGTGGACACTTCTCTTTTCAAGATTATTTTTGTAATTATTATTGATTGATTGATTTATTTATTCTTTATGAATTGAGACTTACTTTTTTCCAGCACATAAGTCGTTAGCCATATTTGATTTCAGTATTAAATGTAGTGTATTTATACAGTTTTGAGATCTGTAGCATGACTTTTTACGTTTTTGAGGCATGTGGGAAAAACCCACACCAGTATGTAACTTGATTCAGATATGGAATTCACGGACATCACATGTGCACATTTAGAGGACTGGGGGGACGACGATACGTAACGCCCCCAGATCCTAGTTCAGGACTAGGGATGACAGATGCCCCTATATCCTAGTTTCAGAGCTTGGAGGGTAGCATAGATCCGCACCCCCAGTTCTAGTTTCAGGGACATGAGTGGCATGCTTTGGGGGACGACGATACGTAAAGCCCGAAAGTCATGGATTTGCATTCCTAGCTCTAGTTTGGCATATGAGGGGACGACGATACGTAACCCCCCCAATACGTCAGGTCTTCAGAGACAGATACAAATATCAGAAATAATATTCAGATATAGTTTTCAGAAAAGGTTTTTAGAAAAGAAAGTTTTTAGAAAACATCAGTTTTATAAGAAATTTTCAGAAAAGATAAGTTTTACCGAAAGAGTTCAGAAAAGATTTTCAGAAAGAAGCCTAGAGTTTTCAGACATAAAAAGAGTTTTCGTATAAAGCTATTTCTTGAACTTTGGTTTTAGAACCAAATATTTTTATGATAGTATTTCAGTTTTCGTCCACTCACCTAGATCGTACAATGGTCTAACCCCTCACTCCCAGTGTTTTATTTTGCAGGTTCTTGGAGGACGAGCTCGGGAGGACGGATACTGATGCAGTCACTAGGGTATAAAGTCCATCAGTTCATTCAAAAAGAGTAAGAGTCCAGTCAAAGTCAAGTAAAAGTTATGTATTAAGTCTTTGGCCATGTGATACTCATTGTAAAAGTAAGTGTTATTAGATACACAATTATTAATTTTGAGTTTGCATATTATGTTATTAAGTCTGGGCTAGGGTCCCGTACATAAGATTTTTAAACAAAGAAAAAAATATTAGCATTGTTCATGGTTAGAGAGTCAGAGGCGTATGGGGATAGTACGGCCTATCCCCTGCCGCTAACATCTCTCGGATTGAGGATGTTACATTTAACTACTATTTTTGTCTAGAGATTTCAATGGAATTGTCATAAGATAACTTATCTTCAAAGAATTCAACATCTTTGGATTCTACAGTTATATTACATTGTAAATCTAATAATCGATATGATTTTGAATGTTGAGCATATCTAACAAACACGCTCTTAAAAGCCAAGACTTTTTAGGATAAGAAATCTTATAATAAGCTAAACAACCTCATACCCATAGGTATTCAAGATTAGGCTTTCTATTATTCCAAATTTCAGATGGAGATAAATTTTAATTTCTTAGAAGGTATTCTATTATGTACATGACATGCTGCAAGTAAAGCTTCTCCCTACAAATTTAAAGGTAGTTTGACATTTAGTAACATGGTGTTAACCATTTCAACCAAGGTCATGTCTTTCATTTCAGCCAAACCATTTTATTATGGTGTATATGGAGCACTTGTTTAGTGCATAATTCCATTACTTTCACAGAAAGCAATAAATTCATTATCTAAATATTCACCACCTCTATCACTACTTATGTCTGGCTTTCGCTCGAGGTCTACAATCGAGAATCTATTGTATGGGGGCAATAGAGAACCTGCAAAACAAAGATAGAATGAGCGGAGAGTACTGCCCACTGGTGTGGTGGATGCCGTAGGCTGTCCGACGCTCAAGTCAGTGGCGAAGATGAGCTGTAAATATGGAAGTGCAGGGCTTGATGTTACCTTGACTTCAGTTGATTGTCGTGAGGGCGGTAGCTAGTGTTTAGAGGGTAATAAGATTTAAGAGTTTCAAGTATGAGAGCTCAAATACCTGCCTTGAACAATGAATCATCTCTTCCTTTTATAGACTCCTTCGAGGTCAGCTTTAATTCCTCCATTAATTGCTCGTCAGTTGGGTGTCTAAAACTGCTAACTATGTGGGGAGAGTTACTAGCCTTGATTTGGGTGTTTTAGGTTCGGGTAACTGATAAGTCGAGGGTTTGCTTGGTAGGCCTCTCTCTGTGCGTGGGCTTGAGAAGGTAATTGGGTCATTGGCCCAAGTCTATACCAGGTAGTGTTTGGAGGGATTGGACTATCACTAATATTGGGCCTGAAGCGAAAAGTCAAAAATGCCACTGGTCCAAATTTGGCCAATATAATTTATCCCATACTCTCTTAGTCAAGAAATCATTGACTTGGAGAGTATTTCAGCGCATGTCGTATGAAACAAGATGTAAGAGTACCTATCAGATAATGTATTGTGTTCTAGCATTATCTTTCATCATTTGGGTTAATGGATGGTTCATACGTTAGAACAGAAGAGCTGTGCAATTTTTAGTGTTCATTCTGGTTAAAATGCAGTCCATATTTATAAACTAGACTTGATATGAGCCATGGGGAATGTCCCCAACCAACTGAACCAGCCAAAGATTCAGGGTATACTTTATACGACATGAGTCTATGACTTGATTCGACATGAGTCTCTGGGGGATGTCCTCGGTCGACTGAACAAGATGAATGTTCATGAGTTAATTCATACGACATTACCGTCGGGATCGAGAGAAATCCATGTCTTCATTTGACTCGACATGAGTCTATGAGGGATGTCCCTGGTCAACTGAACTAGATGAAGGTTCATGTGTTAATTCATACAACATTTTCATCTGGAATGATAGTAATTCAGGTCTTTATTTGACTCGACATGAGTCTATGGGGGATGTCCCCGGTCGACTAAACAAAATGAAGGTTCAAGAGTTAATTCATACGACATTGTGGTCTGGAATGAAAGTAATCCAGGTCTTCATTTGACTCAACATGAGTCCATAGAGGATGTCCCCGGTCGACTGAACCAGATGGACGTTCATGAGTTAATTGATACAACATTATCGTCTGGAATGAAAGTAATCCAGGTCTTCATTTAACTCGACATGAATCCATGGGGAATGTCCCCGGTCGACTGAACCAGATGAAGGTTCATGGGTATTATCCTTATGACGTCTAGCATCTAGATTGAGTGTAATCTAGGTCTTCATTTTATGTCGTGTCATATGAATTCTCATATTCTGCTGCTAAGCCTTCATACGATATCGTGTCGAATGGCATCAACTATTGTGATAAGTCTTCCTTTGAAGTTGAATCGAGTGGCACTATCTCTTGTGCCAAGACATTGTATGATGTTGTGTCGAGTGAGACCATCTCTTGTAAATAAATCTCTCCATTGAGGTCGAGTCGAGTGGCACCAACTCTTGTGTCGAGACTTCATATGATGTCGTGTCGAGTGACACCATCTCTTGTAAATAAATCTTCCATTGAGGTCGAGTCAAATGGCACTAACTCTTGTGCCGAGTCTTCGTATGATGTCGTGTCGAGTGAAATCATCTCTTGTAAATAAATCTTCCCTTGAGGTCGAGTCGAGTAGCACCAACTCTTGTGCCGAGACTTCGTATATGTCGTGTCGAGTGGTATCAGCCATTGTGATAAGTCCTCCCGTGAAGCATCTTCGACCATTGCTTCATTCATTCGATATTATTGAAGGATTTCCCCTTTGCATGATGGTCATTGATTGCTTCCAGACTTTTCTTCAGTCATTTAATGCAACCCTAGCGTAAGTTACGAGGTGTCTTTGGCGGGAATTCGAGGTGCCAATAAGGATGGTATAAAAGGGAACTTTGAGTGCATTTTGGGCCTCATTCACAAAAATTCACTTTATTCATCAAATTGGGAGGAGTCTCAAGCCTTCAAGGTATTCTTCAAAAACCCATCTCATGTTCTTCAATATCTTTGAATATTCATGGTGTAGATTCAAGCTGTTCTTAGTCAATATAGGCTGTTTGATCTTTGAATCGTAGATTTATTGTTGAAATTGTGTTTAAGGATTGGAGTAGAGTTTGAACTTTAGGGAATAGATTTTTAGAAATCTTATGTTTGTATGCTTGTCGTTTGGAGAATGTCGAGTAAAGAATCCTTAGGTAGTTTAGGTACTGAAATTGATAGATTTGTTGAATCATCTTCTAGTGGGTCGAGAGAGGAAGAAACATATAGGGATTGGCCGTATGAGGATCTAACTGAGGCAGGATTAATAACGGTAGCAGAGTTATCTCAGGAGGTTCCTACTGAGGCTATAACACTTAGGACTTTGCCAGCAATTGGAGAGTCGAGTGGGATTCCCAGCACTAGTGAACCCACAAACCTGTTAACCAAAAACCTTGCCAGTCGAGTGATAGAGAAATCACTAAGGGAAATCAGATGTAAGTATAGATTTCCAAACTGATTAGACTAATATTATCTTTACCGAGTGAAAGAATAGATTACAAAGTCCCAATGTGGATTGGGTTCTATGAACGACCTTTTGCAGATGGATTTAGATTTCCCATACAGAGATTAGTTTGGGAGGTTTTGGACCATTTTCAGATTGCTCATTCTCAATTGATGCCAAATACTTGGAGGATTCTATTGTCGACTGAGTGCATGGCTTTTGAACTATGAGTGTTCTTCGAAGTGAAGGATATGCTATTCTCATAATACTTGAAGGAACATCTGACAGAAAAGGGAAGATTACTTTGTTTCTTCGCCAAAAGAAGAACACTTAGTGACTGGGCTCCTAACAAATAATAGGGGGAACTGGCAGTCCAATTATTTCTTTGTGAGGGGTGAGAGTGTCTTTGGGTCGACTGGAGCTGGTCGAATCCCTGAATTTTGGAGTTTGTCGAGTCAGTATTATATCTTCATAGTTCATCCTCTTTGAATACACTTCTATAGTGGGACTAATAACTTGTTTCTTTTTTTGCAGGTCCTCTTTGAAATAGGTCGTTTGAGACTACAAGTCGAACCGTTTCCAATACTAAAGCTATCATAGCTTTACCTGCCGAAGACAGAGACTGAAGAGTCATTTTGGTAGAGAAAAGATTGAGGGCGACTCTATTGTGGAAGGAGATTCACACGATCGAGAAGGTACCCTTTTGGCCCTTTGTAAACATGTTTTGGTCGTGATATACTGTAGTTGGTTGTGTCGAGAGATATATGGAAAGTCAACATATTTAAAGCGTTTAACTCTTGAAGAAATTTTATGTGCAGAAGATATAATGCCAGAGCCTTTTAAAGTATCCTCAATTGATGAAATGAAGAGCCGAAGGAGAGCCAAGAGAGCCAAGAGGAAGGAACTTGAAGTTGAAAAGGTGGAGGCTCCCAAACTAAAAGAAGTCATTTCAGATGAGGCTACAGTGGAAAAAGGACATTCGACTGAGATGACTGTGGCTAGGAAGAAAAGGAAAGTCGTTGCTAAGGTGGAGGAGGATTTAGAAAATGTTATAATAAGGATCCCTCATAGGTCGACTGTGATTTCATATCCTTTTAGCCTTAACAATTTGTGAAAGGGCTTCTTCTGGAAGAAGATGAAAACAAGCTAACAGAGATAGGCCCAGTTGAGGCAATGAAGAAAACAACACCTTAAGTTATCAAGTATGTATATACTCAGGCTTATTCTTTTGAAATTTCTTTTATTTTTTATCGAATGAGAGCTAATTTAGATTTTTCAAACATTGGAATGCAACTTATTCGTGCAGAAGTATGCCGAGTCGAGTCAAATGAGGATAAGGGAACTGGAGAAATCCATTGCCGTAGTGAGGAATGAAGCATCTGAATTAAAGACTGGGTTGGATGCTTCTGAGAGGAAATTGAGGGGATTGAAGAAGGAGTTGAAGGAAAACCAACGCTACACTTAAGGTGGAGAGAGTAGTATCTGAAGCCACACTTGAAGCCTACAAGCAAGGGGCTTTGAAGATGTAAAGAAAGAGAACGAGTAACTGCTTGAGCAACTTGAGGGAATTGCATTCGAGTCCATGATAAAGGAAATGAGTAATTTGAAGTAGGATTATCTTAAAGGAAACTGTACTGTATGGAAGCCAAGAAATGGATTCGAGATCGAGAATGCGAGGTGTGTGGTTGGACTCTCTTCGTCGAATGGAGGTTGTGAAGAAAAAAAAGAGAAGAATTCGAATCAAAAGGATGAGGGCAAAGAAACAGCAGTTCCTGAAGTTGAGATGACAGTGTACGAAGGTCAGGTGAAGGAAGGAGAAGATGTTGATCAGACGGGAGTCGAGCCCGTTGTTCAAGAAGAAGATGTTCTCTGCTGGTGCTCACGAAGCTGCTGAAGACCAACCAACCGAGGCTCCAGAAGTTTGATATATAGTTAATTTAATATGTTCTTGTTTTTTTATATATATTTTGTACTAGACTATCGTTGTGGAATGGAAAGTAAATTCTTAGTCTTTGAATGCATTTTGTTTTCACATTGAATGAATTTTTCAAACAACATATCATTTATTTCATACTCGAAACACAATTAAATATGCACATATTATCAGTAGAATCGCTTAAGATGAATTGCATTCCAACTGTTGTGGATGAGTGTTCCTTCCACGGTTTGTAATTTGTAGGCTCTTTGCCCAACAACCTTTGTGATGAGGTATGGACCTTCCTAGTTTGGTCCCAACTTACCATCTCTAACTTCCTTGGTGTTTTGGAAATATCTGCGTAGGACCTAATCTCCTTCTCTGAAGGTTTTGCTCCTAACACTTTTATTGAAGTATCTGGCCATCCTCTGTCGATGGGCTGCTAGTCGAATGTGCCTGGTCCCTCAATTCATCAATTGTATCAGACTATGATTCATAAGTTGTCGTTTCAAATCCTTATTGAGCCATTGGTAGCGTGGGGATGAGATACTTTCTTCTGTTGGTATTACTGCTTCTGTACCAAACGCCAGAGAGAATGGAGTTTCTCCAGTGGACGACCGGACCGTTGTTCTGTAAGACCACAAGACTCTCAGGGAGTTCATCTGCCCAAGCTCATTTAGCTTTCTCTAATCTTTTCTTCAAAGTGTTCATTATTATTTTGTTAGATGACTGGGCCTGACCATTAGCTTATGGGAAGGGTGGGGTTGAAAAGCTAAATTTTATACCCCAATTTCTGCAGAAATCTTGAAAATGATGGCTGATAAATTACGAACCATTATCAGTCACAATGTCTCTCGGTATGTCGAATCGACATATGATATTCTTCCAGATGAATTTCTGTACCTCATTGTCCCATATCCAGACAAAATATTTTTATTCAATCCACTTCGAGTAGTAGTCTGTAAGTGTAAGCATGTAGACTCGCTGTCCTGGGGCGGTTGGAAGTTTCCCAACGATATCCATCCCACATTTCTTGAATGGCCAATGTGACAAGATAAGATTGAGTCTCTCTGGTGGGAGGTGTGAAACTGAGGCAAACCTTTGACATTTCTCACATTTCCTTGTGAAGTCTGCAGAGTCGGTTCTCATGGTAGGCCAATAGTAACCTGTCGAATGGGCTCAAAGTCCCAAGCTTCTTCCTGTAGAATGATTCTCACATTCTCATTCGTGTAGCTCTGCCAATATGTGTTGCACCTCTTTATGAGTGATGCACTTTAGGTAGGGTCCGTAAAATGACATTTTTAGTAATTGGCCATCGTATATGGTAAACCTTGCATCCTGCCTCTGGATTATACTGGCCTTAACTTTGTCTTCTGGAAGTACGCCTTCTTGCAGATATTTGACTAGTGGTGTCATCCATGAGTCGACTGAAATAATTGAGGCGACCTTTTTTTCTTCTTTCCAAATAGCTAGCCAATTCAAGTATACTATCAGAATATATTGTGGTTTGTCTCCTTGCATTGTTGATCCAAGGGTGGCCATGCATCTGCTTGAGAATTCTCACTTATTGGGACTTGGGTTATTGTGAGTTCCTTAAATGTCGACTGAATATCTTTTACCTTATGTAAATAGGATGCCATCTAGGGATCTCGTGCGTGATATGACCCTTGGAATTGGTTGACAATCAGTTGTGAATCAGACTTTACTTCAATCTTTTTAGCTCAAAGTTCATTGGCCAAGGTCAGTCCTGTTATCAATACTTCATATTCTGCCTCATTGTTGGTGACTCTGAAACCGCACTTGATTGCTTGCTGTAGTATGTCGCCTTCCGGAGTAATGATCACTATTCCCAGACCGTAACCCTTCTTATTACTGGACCCGTCGACTGCAAGTTTCCAGGGAGTTATCGAATGGATAGAATGGACTTCTGGTTCAGTTATAACTAGCAGGCTGGGACTGAAGTCAGCTATAAAATCCGCTAAGGCTTGAGACTTGACGGCAGTCCTGGGCATATAAGTGATGTCATATTCCCCGAGTTCCACTACCTATTTTGTCAACCTCCTAGACAACTCCAGTTTATAGAGTATGCTTCTCATAGGGTACGATGTATAAACCGTGATTGGGTGTCCTTGAAAATAAGGTCGAAGTTTCCTTGTAGCTATTATCAAAGCCAACACCAATTTCTCCATTAGAGGGTAGCGTGACTCCGCACCCAGTAGTGCTTTACTCACATAGTAGACTGAGAGTTGTGTCCCCTCTTCTTCTCTGATCAGGACTGCACTGACTGCTTGTTCTGAAACTCATAGGTAGAGAAAAAGCCTTTCATTGTCGAGTGGTTTCGACAGCAGAGACGGGTAGGTAAGATAACGTTTGAGTTCTTCCAAAACTTCCTCACAGGCCGGGGTCCATTCAAAGTTCTTTGCTTTCTTTAGGTCTGAGAAGAACAAAAAGCGTTTGTCCGTAGACTTGAAGATGAACCTATTAAGTGCAACAATCCTCACTGCTAGTCACATGACATCTTTTGGAATGGAAGGTGAGGGGATATCAAGGATAGATTTTATCTAATCTGGATTCGCTTCTATTCCGCGTCAAGTGACAATGTATCTTAAGAATTTCCATAAGGCGACTCCGAATGCGCACTTAGTGGGGTTCAACTTCATCCCATACTTGTCCATTATGTTAAGGCTTCTTCCAGGTGCCTTAGATGTTGCTCGGAGTTCGAAGATTTTACTAGCATGTAGTCTATGTACACCTCCATAGTTTTCCAATTTACTTTGAGAACGTCTTATTGACCAGACGTTGATATGTGGCTCCAGTATTTTTGAGGCCGAATGGCATAACCTTGTAACAATATATACCTCGTTGGTGACAAAGACACTCTTCTCTTGGTCGTCTGGATGCATGAGGATTTGATTGTAGCAGAATATGCATCCATGAAACTTAATAACTCATGCCCAGTTGTAGCATCAACCATTGAATCAATGTGAGGTAGAGGGAATTAGTCATTTGGACTAGCTTTGTTTAAATTCGTGAAGTCGATGTAGACACCCACTTCCCATTTTTCTTCTCGAACTACCACCACGTTGGCGAGCCACTCTGGAAATCGAACTTCCAAAATAGCACCATTTTGTAATAATTTTTGAATTTCTTCATCGATGATTCGATTTTTTTGTAGAGCGAACTTTCTTCTCTTTTGTCTGACAGAAGGGTAGTCGGGATCCACATGGAGTTCATGAGTAATCAGCTCGGGGTCGATCCATGTCATGTCTTTGTGAGACCATGCGAAGCTGTCATGTCGCTTTTTCAAGAAGTCAATCAAGTCGGCTCGTAGTTTGGGATCTAGATTAGCTCCAATATGTGCCTTATGATCTGCATGTTAAAGGTGAATTTGGATCTCGTCAAGCTCTTCAAGATTTGGTAGTGCCGGCTCCATATTGCGACACCCACTCTGTAATTGCTATGCATACTGGGTTTTTGCCTTCAAGCTTGTTTGGTAGCAGCTTCTGGAAGCGGCTCTGTCTCTGTTTATCTCTTGAATCCCCCACTTGGTAGGAACTTTAGAACTTGGTGATGAGTGGATGATACTGCCCTCATTTCATGAATCCAAGCCTACCCATAATAAGATTGTAGGCTGAGGGACGGTCTAAGATCAAGAATGTGGTTATCTTGTTGACTTCCGCGGCGTAAACCGGGAGAGATATTTCACCCATGATGATTTTTATTCTCCACTAAATCCAATCAACACCATCATCCACCTGTTTATCTTCTCTATCTCGGCTCTCATGTCTGAAAGGGCTATGGCAAAAGTGATGTTGGCTGAAGATCCCGTGTCGACTAACACTCGTTTGATCATAAAATTCACCACTTGCAAGGAGATCACCAAAGCATCATGGTGTGGATTCATATTACAGGAGTCTCTGTCGTCTGAAAATTCCATAGTTAGGTTGGTAACATCCTCTTAATAGACTTTGTAGAATGAGAGGGCCGATCGCAACAGCTCTAAAATGTCGTTTGGCAGCTGAATATGATACACCACTAATTTGTGATCCTCTTGAAATAAAATTAAATGTGTTGTTAATTGGTGGAGGTGGAATTGGGGCCTCTCCTTGGCCATCTATTTCATCTCTTCGGGCCAATGTAGCTTTCTTTTCTCCGTGAGTAAGTCTCTCAGAAATCCCTTGTTCAACAGCTCCAAGACTTCCAATCTTAATGCCACACATTCAGCTATAGTATGGTCGTAATCTCGATAGAACTCACACCACTTTTTGGTGTCCTTCTTTGTGGAGCTTTCCCTGGAGCGTGGGTGCCATTTTACCTCATTTACCATATTTTTAAGGAATGAAACCAGTTCTCCTAGGGAAATAGTAAAATTGTAGTATGTGAGTCTATGTCTGCTTGTTGGCATTATCTCTTGGGTTTTGTAAGGCAAATGTCGATTGTCGAAATCTTTGTGGAAAGGTCTACGCTCTCTTTTTTGATGGTTCCTCATTTCTGAAGGATGATGAGGGATTATGTTGCGTCATTTGGGTAGACTATGCATCCTAACATTCTGCAAGCTGTAGGAACTTTCTTTTCTTTTGTTCCTCTTGTCTTCTTCCCACTTGATTTCAATTTGGGCCGGCGTCATGGCTTGGCCCATGTGTAGCATATAAATTTGGTGAGTTTTTTGTAGAGTCCATTTTCATAGAGTAATCTATTTCTGAAAGCTTTCACTCCCGTAGGTTGATGGGGATCTGGAATATTCATCATCTCTTTGTTTTAAGCGGACCACGTAGCTTCACAATGATTCTCATTTTCTTTGTTGGATGGCGTTGAGATCATTTGTGGTATTCTCAAGCTTATAAGAACTTGTAAAATGTCCACAAATATGTCAGCTAGTTGTTGGTACGACTCAAGGATCTGTATGGAAGGTTGATGAACCAGGTGAGGGCTGGGCATGCCAATGTTTTCTCAGAATCATCTGCACATTCCAGCCTCCCAATGGTGGGGTGCCAAGCCAGTTGACATCATTTTATATTTATAATGTACAACATGGTCATATGGGTCTGTGGATCCATCGTATAGCTTCATATCCGGCGGGCTGAACTTTCGTGGTAGCTCGACAAATGTGATGGTCTCTAAGAACGGAGTGTCAGAAATCATTCAAGCTCTGCTCTTTCTTATTAGTAGTCTCACTCCAGGTAGTATGGACATAATTGCTTCCTTAAACTCCATTATTTCTCTTCTCATGATGGATGCAACTTGATGTGTTTGATCGACTGAAGAAATTGGCGGATTCCTTGGGCCATGGTCACTTGGTGGATTGTCATCCGCCACTTCGTAAAAAACGGGTGGGATCGCCGGATTGCCAGGTTGATCTGGAGTGTCACGATACTGAGAGGTTGAAGAGATTTGTTTCAACTGTTTCTGTAGGTTTGCGTTGGAGTTTCGCATGGTCATGTTCTATTCTTCTAAAGTTTGTAACCGTTCTTGGAGCATGGCTAATTGTGCTGCCACATGGTCTGGTGTTTGTTCACTGCTAGAAGCCATAAGTAATCGTGCTTTTAGTGACCGTAGTCTGAGTGATCTTTGCCTGCTATGAATCTCTAAGGCCCCATGGTGGGTGCCAAATTATGGATGCTGGTTTTCGCCCGAGGTCCACAATCGAGAATCTGTTGTATGGGGGCAATAGCGAACCTGCAAAACAAATGTAGAATTAGCGAAGAGTACTGCCCACCGGTGTGGTGGATGACGTAGGCTCTCTGATGCACAAGTCAGTGGCAAAGACGAGCTGTAAATATGGAAGTGCAAGGCTTGATTGCCGTGAGGGCGGTAGCTGGTGTTTAGAGGGTAAGAAGCTTTAAGAGTTTCAAGTATGAGAGCTCAAATACCCACCTTGAACAGTGAATCATCTCTTCCTTTTATAGACTCCTTCGAGGTTAGCTTTAATTCCTCCATTAATTTCTCGTCAGTTGGGTGTTTAAAATGGCTAACTACATGAGGGAGTTACTAACCTTGATTTGGGCATTTTAGGTTCGGGTAACTGATAAGTCGAGGGTTTGCTTAGTAGGCCTCTCTTTGTGTGTGGGCCTGAGAAGGTAATTAGGTCCTTAGCCTAAGTACCGGGTACTGTTTGAAGGGATTGGGCTATCACTGATATTGGGCCTAAAGCGAAAAGTCAAAAATGCCCATGGTCCAAATTTGGCCCCATACAACGTAAAGATTTTATTCTTTACCCTTCCTGATTTTCAACATCATTTTTATTAAAATTGAAACATATTAAATGCTTCACTTTTGGCTTTCATTAAATAACCATAAATGTACCTAGAAACATCATCTATAAAAGTTAGATATAATCCTTATTTCCTCCACTAGTTAACATGTCATTCAATTCACAAATATTTTTGTGCACCATTTCCAAAACATAGGTATTTTCTACTTATTTTAGGAAAATGATTCTTGTTCATTTTAGTTTATACTTATTTTCACATTTTCTTTTTACTTCATAGTTAAATTAATGAATCCATATTTAGACATGAATCTCAATGACCTAAAATTAACATATCCTAAACGATTATGCAATAAAGTAAAAGAGTCAAGCATGTAACGGCGAAACATGTGTATTATTATTATTAATCAATACATTAAAAATATTGAGTTTGAAACATCCCCTCATTAGAGTACCATTTCCAAACAAAGACTTCATTCTTAAAACAAGATTAACTTGTTTGAATCTAAAATAAACTTTTATACCCTATTACATAATAATTAGGAGACACAAGATTCTTCCTAATTTATGGTACATGTAACACATTCACCATAATTATATTTTTGCCAGAGGTAACTGAAGTTCTACACTTCCACTTTCAATGATTTTGGCGGAATCATTATTCCTCATTAAAATATTATGTTTTTCATTTGAATGTTCGTATTGTTTGAATTAAGACATATTATTGCAAACATACATTATGGCTCCCGAATCAAATCACCAATCTTTTGAGATTATTGTTGCTGCCATATGTAATTCTATTACTATGCCAATAAGCAAATCTGTCACTATTTCATAGGTATCTTTTTCAACAATATTTTTCGAGTTATTTGTTGTTTTCAAATCCTACAATCACAGTTCACTACAAGAAAAATGTCAAATAGTGACGGAAAAATCTGTAGCTAATCCGTCGCTAACTGACAACTAGCGATGAAATAGCGACAGAAAAATTTCGTCTCTATTTTGTTGGTCGCAAAAAAATAGCGATGGGAATATTACATCCGTCGCTAAAATTAGCGACGGAATAAAATTCCGTCTATATATAGCGACGAAAATTCTATCTCTAATTAGCGACGGAAATTATTTCGTCACTAAATAGTGATGGAAAATTCTGTTTCTGTTTAGACACAGAATAATTTTTATCGCTAAATAGCGACGTAAATTCTGTTTCTATTGAACGATGGAAGTATTTCCGTAGCTAAATAGAGACAGAATTTCTGTAGCTATTCCATAGCTATATAATAAAAAAAAATTAAAAACGATAATTGTAAAATTTTAGAGAGGCAGGAAATTTAAAATTTCAAAGATGCATCAAACTTTTAAATTTTAGAAGGAAAAAATTTAATCTAAAATTTTAGAGAGGTGTGAAAATTTATAATTATATAGATGTGAGAAATTTCTAAATTATAGAGAGAGGAAATTTTAAATTTAGATAAGGGAAATTTTAAAATTTTTGAATGGTGGAAAATTTTAAAGAATTGACTTTTTAATGTTGTATATAAATCTTCAATTCCACAAGACAACCGTAATTTTCATCGCAAGCTTTGACACCACCATCCATTTACGCCACTTTAACCAAAAAAAAAATATTAGTGTTTGTTTCTTGGGAAATTTTAAAAGTGGAGATAAGAAAATTAGAGATTGATAATGAGAGTTGAGGTATGAAAGAATTTGATGGTATATGGAATTGAGTAGAAAATTTTTGGATGATGTATTGGTTTGAGAGTTAAAAAAGAGTGGGTATATATATAGAGGAAAAAAAAAAGAAATAGGGAAGATTTGTAAATTTTGTAGACATTTGAATTTTCGTAAGCGGGAAAATTTTTGAAAATATTGGAGGGATTAAAAATTTTAAACAATTAGCAACGAATAGAGATTTCGTTTCTATTTAGCGACAGAATAGAGATTCTGTTTCTAATTAGTGACGGAAAATCCGAATCTATTTTTTTTTAAAAAAAAAAGTGGCTCCGAAATGAATAAATTTTGGGGAGATTGGAAATTTTAAAAATTAGCGACGGAATAGAGATTTCGTTTCTATTTAGCGACGGAATAGAGATTCCGTTTCTATTTGTGACAGAGAAAATTCGTCTCTATTTTTTTAAAAAAAAAATGGCGCCGAAAGGATTAAATTTTTAGGGGATTGAAATTTTTAAAATTAGCTATCGAATTTTAATTCCGTTTCTAATTAGCGACAGAAAAATTTCGTTTCTAATTACGAATAATTTTGGAAATTAGAAATTAAAATTAAAATAAAAAATTTAAAATTAGCGACGGAATAAAAATTTCGTTTCTAATTAGCGACGGAAAAATTTCGTTTTTAATTACCAATAATTTTGGAAATAAAATTTAAAATTAGCGACGAAATAAAGATTTCGTTTCTAATTAGCGACATAATTTTAATTCTGTTTCTAATTTGCGACGGAATTTTAATTCCGTTTCTAATTAGAGACGGAAAAATTCCGTCTCTAATTACCAATAGTTTAGGAAATTAGAAATTAAAATTAAAATGAACTAAAATTTAAAATTAGTGACGGAATAAAGATTATGTTTCTATTTAGCAACGAAATATTAATTCTGTTTCTAATTAACGACGGATTAGCGACGAAAAAAATTCGTTTATAGATGAAATTAGCGATGAAATAATAATTTGTTTCTAATTAGCGACATAATTTTGTTCCCGTCTCTAATTTAAAGATGGAAATTTTTTTATCGCTAAATTTCATCCCTAATTTCATTATCCGTCTCTATTCCGTTGTTAAATTTTGAAACGGAATATTCTGCCGCTAAATTCTGTCGCTAAAACTGTAATTTCTTGTAGTGCTTGAAATGACCTTTCTTTCCGCAATGATAACATGTCTTCTTATTCTTATCTTTGTTGGTATTCTCAGTTTATGGGACTTTCCTTTTGTTCTTATTTCCATCAAAATTATTGTGAGACTTTCTCTCATGAATATGATTCACTTTCGATCTCAGTTCACAAACCAATATCTTTTCATGCATACAGGTTTCCTCCACAATCCTTATATGATTTATGAGTTGATCTACTGTGAAACTTTCGGAAATGTTGAGAAGTTTATTTCTGTAATTATTCCAAGTTGAAGGTATTTTTACTATGATAGCCCCTACTTGCGTTGCCTCAGACACATCCACCTTCAATCCTTCAATTTGAAAAACCAGAACTTGCATTCATGGACTTGATCCAATATAGATTTTGTGTCAACCATAATGTTTTCAAAGTAGCAAAAAATTATAAACTTATCTGCATCATATTTTTGTATTGTATTTTAATCTCAAGAGCGCTCCAAATTTCTTTTGGTGAAGATATGAAGTAAATATATCATAGAGACGGTCTGACAGCAGTTGAGAATATGTCATATAAAAGCACTTCATCCTCTTGCCTCTTTAGTCTCGCTATTGTGATTTTGCGGAATCTTCATGTTTTTTATGCAAGTAGATCTGATAAACTCGGATCCAATTGTATTAATCTTCAATGTTGTGAGAAGAAACATCATCATGTGCCTTCCGAGGGTGAAATTGTTGTCATCAAACCGATCCAGACAAACAACTTCTTATTCATCATCTTCACTGTAGAATTCAAACTAACTCTATTGACATATTAATCTAAATTGTTAGGGAATGCAGTGTGGAATCTAGTTTTTTTAGGCGTGTATAACACTTTCTTAGAGCAATATTTGCCCCACTATGTGTTTGTGGGGTTGTTGCAAATAAATTGACTCTATGTACACAAAAAAAACTTAGAGATGTAACACAACACTTTATTAAATCTCTACTTGAGAACTATGATATGAGGGATTGTTATATGTGATGAATCATTTTCGTGCTCTATATATAGACAACCAAGATTTACCTCAAAAAACATACATTTTAGTCATGTTTTTCTAAACCAGCGTCTCATTGTCGCACCAATGACAAGCTATTGTTGCGACAATATGCACAAGCTTCATATTGTCGCGACAATGACTTACTCATGTTAGTGTCCTAGACATGCCACATGATCTATAAGCGTGATTCGTGTGTGAATAAAAATAAAAAATAAGTTGTGGATGACTTACATTGATTGGTTGAGTTCAAAACTTCCATGGATGTTAAAGCTTCCAAGCTCATGGGTGAGTATCTCTATTACCATCATTTGACTCCCATATGTGCTAGCAAGAACAAATGAAACAAATTTTATCTCCCAAGAGAAACAAATTTGTTCAAGAGAGATGGAAGCAATCGGTTACTTGGTGAGCTATTCGGCCAAGTCTTCAAATACAGTGGCCAATACGGCCAAAAATAAAAAGAACCAGAGAGCTATTTGCTCTTTATCATTCGGCCATTTGAGAGAGAGAGCAAAATTACTTTTTATCTTTTCGGCCTTATCAAAGAAGAGGGAGCAAAAATGACTTTTTATTCTTATTCAGCTTTTCTAAAAAGCAAGAGTCAGTGGCTATATATTTAAAAGAAGCCAAATTGCTTTCTTCTGCCCCACATGCATTTAATGGCACATTTTCTTTTGTCATCCAGAATTAGAGAAGTCTAATGGCCATCCGGCCTTTTCAAATGAAGGCCATTCGGCCATTTTATTTCGGCTAAGGAAAGAGAACAACTAATGAGAATTCTAAATTCATTAATTGTATTATATTTGATAGATGTGATGTATATCAAATCTAATTTATTTTTTATTGCCAACCACTTACATCAATTATTGATAATTGATGTAAGTCATGAGTCACACCCATTAATTCAAATTCGGTTGGCTAACACAACACATTTTGGGCTCGGGTTCGTTTTTTAATCCGATTAAACGAATTTTCCCGTCGTGACGTAATTAAATCTAATTTAATTAAATAATATGCATCGTAAAATTATTATTAAAGTCGCTTACGAATTAATTCCAAATTAATTCGTTCCCACGAATTAAATCCATTTTAATTCCGCATTGAAATCTAATTTCAATTATTATATCTAATATATTATATTAGCTCAATCAATTAAATAGTAAAATCTAATTTAACTATTAAATTTTTTTACCGATTATTTCTAAATTCAATCGCGTTCTCTCATCTCGACGAATCTAATCCCAGATAAAATCTCGACGCAATTAATCCCAAATTAATTCTTGCCCGTAATTAATCCCATATTAATTTCTCTCTCTTGATAATTAATCCCAGATGTAGGACACAGAAGTGGGCGACGCTGCTCCGGGCTCGCGGCCCGGTTGGGAGTACGGAATAGCCTGCGGGGGAACTAAACCGGAGAAATAACAATGGAGTCGCCACTCGGTGTGAACCCGGACAATGGATTTAAGGCCGCAACTCACCCCTCGCAAGGAAAGACCTCAAACCGTTGGGTTCGAAATGTTCCCTTACTTATACCACTTGTAATGAAAGGATTTATGCAATAGTACAACCAAATCTCATGCAACCTATGTTTCCAGATAATTTAAGCAACATGCAAGTTTGCACACCCATAATCGTAAATGAAAGAAATAAAGGAAAAATACATAATTCATGAACGTATTAAGCAATAAAGTGCAATAATGTAACTAATAACAACTATAAAGGCATTGATGATAAAAGCGAGCACACAATCTAATGAACATATCGAATAAATGCGGAAAATATAAATAAACAATAACGGTAAAGGAATAAATATTGAAGAGAGCTAACTAAGCATATGATGGGGAAGGGAATGACTAAGGGAACAAACATGCATGAAACATGATGAAGGAAATGCCCAGTGTGTGTGCGTTCGTGTAGCGTTCGTAAATGCGTTCGAACGGTAAACAGAATGCAAGCGTTCGAGTAGCGTTTGATAACGCGTTCGAACGGAATGAGACCTGATGCATGATACAATAAAATACATGCGCGTTCGAGTAGCGTTCGGAAATGCGTTCGAATGGTAAACAGATGCAAGCGTTCGAGTAGCATTCAGAGGCACGTTCGAACGGAAATAAGACAGAATGCATACGTTCGTGTAGCGTTCGTAAATGCGTTCGAACGGAATGAGGTATGATGCATACGTTCGTGTAGCATTTGGAAACGCGTTCGAACGAGATTTCCAAAATGGCATCTGAAATGACACAAACACACAAATGGATAAACAAATACATAATGTAGGACCTCATGTGCCCGATGGAATTCACATTCAATCGGGTGCACCTCGTCCAGCGCGGCAAAACATCGTGGAAGAGGTAGCCTTTAGGCATTTCCCTCGAATAGATGACCTTTAATCCACCCTAGTAAGCCCATGCACACAAGAATGCAATACATGCGTGAATAAAGCAATGATATGGAAAGGGTAAATGACATAATAAAAGGCGCGGTAAAACATCGTGGTAAAGGTAGCCTTCAGACATTTCCCTCGAATAGAGGACCTTTAATCCACCATAGTTAGCCCATGCGCATTATATTACAATGCATATAAAATAAAGACAATAATAATATAGGACCTTGTATGATCGATTAAACATATCTCACATTCAATCAAACATACTTCGTCTGGCGCGGCAAAACGCCGTGGCAAAGGTAGCCCTTAGGCTTTTTATCCCTCAAAATGGAGGACCTTTAATCCAACTTGATTTGCCCATGCGCACCATATCATCATGCATAAATAAGTAACATGCGGAAAATAATAACATACTAACGACTAAATCATGCTTAAAAAAATAAATAACATACTAGCAACCCAATCATGCTCGAATACAAGGTTGGATAAAACGAAATGTGTGAATCTCTCAAGTGGTACGTGGCATTGTATCCTGAGTACAAACCGCAATACCGTCCATTCGGATTCGGCTACGAAATTTACATTCGGGTTTCCATCTGATATACCACAAGAGAGACCACATATTCCATTCATTCAAGGACCACAACATGTATCAACAAACGACTCTCATGCGATGGAATTTTAATAACAAAAAAATGAGAATAAATAAGAAGCTTGCCCTCAGGTCTAACCTCTTAGGTCGTCTCTCGAAAGGGCGTTACACGGTCGTCAGAAGAGTTGATGCTCCGCCACTCCTCCGGTTCACTGGTCCACCGCTTTCGTTCGCTGCTTCGCTGTTTTGAGTTGTCGTTTCCTCTGTTTTGCTGTTGTTTGCTGTCTTTTCTGGTAATTGTTTTACGGTAAATAAGGGACTGTTTTTTGCGTTTTTAAGGGGTATTGGGGCTGCTGTTTTAGGCGGTAATTTGGGCAGTTTCTGGGTAGTTTTCAGTGCAGTTTGTGGAGGTGATTTTTGGTGGTTGCAGGGACTGTTTTGGGCTGGGATTTTCGGTGTTTACATGGACTGTCTTGGGCTATGATTTTCGGTGTTTACAGGGACTATTTCAGTGATGATGTTTGTTGTTAAGGAGGGATTTCAGTGAAGGAATATGCGTGCAGTGAGGGGTGTGTTGTGAGGGTTGTTGTTGGACGGCAATGATGGTAGTTTTCTTTGCTTTAGGCGTGAATGTGAGCTTATTTCTTTTGTGTTTTTGTGAGAATGAGCTAGGGGTTCTAAGGTTGGTTTATGCTTCTTTTTATAATGGTTTCTAGGGTTTCTGGGTAAGGAAGGGAATCCTAAAAAAATGGGAAGTGTTTTGGTTGGTTTATGAAAGGAAAAGATGGGTTTAATTTAGGGAGTGAATATCTTGATTGGTGTTTGATTGGGGAATGGATTTGATATGATTTGATTTGTATCTTTTAATTAGGGAATGTGATTTGATCTAATTTAATTTAATTTGTGATATGTATTTTAAATATTTTAATTATTTTTTTGGATGGGTTTTGGTGGGCTAATTGGGCTTGGGCGTGAGGCTAGCAACAAAACCAGAAGTACCAACACCGTTCGAACGCCTATTCGAACATTACACGAACGCCCGCAATCTGATTGACGTTCGAACGTGCTCACGAACGCATCACGAACGCGAAAGCAGTGAACATGTGAATTGAATCTGATGACATACTTATTCTGAATTTCCCCTTGCGACATTCGTTTTCCGCGACTTCCGTAACCTAAAGAGTAGTGCCTCCGTACGAGACTCATCATCAGGACTTATATGCAAAAATGTAGTGCCTACAGTCGCCCCCACTTTGATGGGACTTGTGCAGTGTGTGACAATGACAATCCTATCAAAGTTTATGCAATGCATTTTTACTTACCTGGCTCGCCAGCTGCCACTTGACTTGCTTGTTGCTTTGAGTTGAGTTGATTTCGTTGCGCCATACCCGGCGTGCTAAACCCCATACCCGAGGTGTCGCAGTTGCGTCTCCATACCCGGAGTTCTAAACCCCATACCCGAGGTGTCGCGGTTGTGTCTCCATACCCAGAGTGTCGCAGTAGTGTCTCCATTCTCGGAGTACCGTACCTGGCATGCTAAACCTCATACCCGAGGTGTCGCGGTTACGTCTCCATACCCAGAGTGTCGCGGTAATATCTCCATACCCGGAGTGCCGTACCTGGCATGCTAAACCCCATACCCGAGGCGTCGCAGTAATATCTCCATACCCGGAGTGTCGTACCTGGCATGCTAACCCCATACCCAAGTCGTCGCTGTAATATCTCCATACCCGGAGTGCCGTACCTGGCATGCTAAACCCCATACCCGAGGCGTTGCTGTAATATCTCCATACCCAGAGTGTCGTACCTGGCATGATAAACCCCATACCCGAGGTGTCGCTGTGATATCTCCATCTCCGAAGTTCCGTACCTGGCATGCTAAACCTCATACCCGAGGTGTCACCGTTGTGTCTCCATACCCAGAGTGTCGCAATAGTGTCTCCATACCCGGAGTGACGTAACTGGCAAAACTGATACTGATGCTGACGTGGGCCTCGCCCCTGAGACTCATCCCCAAAGCTGATATTGTTGCTGACTTGGGCCTCAACCCTAGAGATCCATTTCTGAAAACTGTTGATACTGCTTCTGGTTGGCTTGTTTTTGCCGTTTTATCTTCTTCTTTGAAACCTGTGATTACAAAACAGAACAAACACAAAAAGGAATGCAAATACGTCATGTGTATGCATGCATGCATGAATGAATTTCTTATTCCGTTTGGTTAGGTCTTCTGCCAAGTCTTCTCTTTCTCAGGTAAAATATTGCTTCAATTTGTCCACGTTGATCGGCTCAGTGAACTCATTCCCTTCCAAATCTGACAGTCTCACTGCCTCATTTCCCATTACTTTATGCACTATGTAGGGTCCTTCCCAGTTGGGTCTGAACTTTCCTCTTGGGTCTGTCGTCGACGGCTTTGACTGCTTAAGTACCAAATCACCCTTTCTGATCTTAGTAGGACACACTTCTTGTTGAATGCTCGGGCTAGTCTCTTCTGATATATCTGTATGTGATGTAAAGACTTCATTCTCTTCTCATCCAGCAGTGCTAACTGTTCAAATCTCTGTGAGGCCCATTCCTGTTCAGGTAACTCTGCTTCTGCTAAAACCCTCATGGACTGTATTTCAACTTCCACGGGTAGTACTGCTTCCATTCCATAGACCAAAGAGTAAGGCGTGGCTCCTGTTGCTGTTCTCACTGATGTTTTGTACCCCCACAGGGCGTATGGCAACTTATCGGCCCAATCTTTACAGTTTCCTGTCATCTTGGCTAATATCTTCTTTACTGTCTTATTGGCTGCCTTGACTGCCCTATTTGCCTGTGGTCTGTAAGGTGACGACTTGTGATGTCCTATCCCATATCTCTGTAGCATTGCCTTCATGTCCCCTTGAAACAAAACTCTGTTATCTGTCACTACATGATGTGGCATTCCATATCGATAAATGATGTTCCGGGCTATGAACTTCGCCATCTGCTTTGCTGTGACGTTACGAAATGACTCGGCTTCCACCCACTTCGAAAAGTAGTCTACTGCCACTACTATGAAACGACGTCCATTCGATGTATTCGGTCGAATCTCTCCGATCATGTCAATTCCCCATGCTGAAAAAGGCCATGGCTCTGATAGCCCGTGTAACTCTGTGTGAGGCAAATGGTTCATGTTACCATGTGCTTGACAATCATGACAATGTTTTACCAGCTTTGCACAGTCTGTCTCCATGGTCAACCAGTAGAAACCTTGACTTACAATCTTGCGAGACAAATTCAACCCATTCATGTGCGGTCCACATACCCCGGCATGTATTTCTTCCATTGCCTTCTGAGATTCTTCTTTTCTTAAACACTTCAACTGAATTCCATTTGCTTGCCTCTTGTAGAGCTCTCTCTTCAAAATCACATACTGAGAAGCCAACTTATGAATGGCTATTCTGTCTTTTCTGCTTGCTCCTTCTGGGAGTTCTCCGTGTTCTAGGTATCACTGAATATCATGGTACCAAGGTTTTCCGTCGTCGATCTCTACTTCCACAACTCTTCCTATCTCATAAACGGGTCTGCTTGCTGTTGTCAGTACCAATGGTCTCATTACTAACTTCTTTGGATTTCCCAAGTTGCTGCAAGTGTAGCTAATGTGTCTGCCATATGATTCTCTTCTCGCGGCAAGTGCTGAAACTTACAATTGGGGACAGCCTGTGCCAAATTTCTGAGGTGAAAAAGGTAAGGTTTCAACCGTTCTTCCTTCAATTCCCATTCTCCCTGCATCTGTCGGACTACCAACATCGAATCTCCGTAGACCTCCACGCTCTCAGCCTTCAAGGCTATCAGTGCAGTTAATCCAAAAACACATGCTTCGTACTCGACCATGTTGTTAGTTACTCTGAACGTCAACCTCTTGGCCATAGGCAAGGTTTCTCCTCCGGGGGTCACTATCACGATCCCGATTCCGGCTTCTTTGCAGTTTACTGCTCTGTTGAAATACATTTTCCATCCTTGAACTGTTATTGCCTGGATCTCTTCATCTGGGAATTCAAACTTGTACTGATCCCCTTCAATAGGTTGCAATGCCAGGAACTCTGCTACGGCTCGCCCTTTGATTACTTTGGAAGTGAGGTACTCAATGTCAAACTCTGTCAGCAACACTAACCATTGACCGGTGCTTACACACGCGTATAACGCAAGCGCACGTATCGTTCAAGTAGTATAAAAAGTATCGATCCCACAAGGACTTAATACATAAGCAATTAATTTTATGAGGTCAAATGATTACTAGTATCTAACAGATTGTTGGATTGATTTGAAATGGTGACGATTCTAAATTTAAAAACAAGTAAATAAAATTGTTCGAAAGTAGGTTTTAAGAAAATTCAATATTAAAAACTATCTAGGGTTGTGATTTCTTCCAATATCATTTTAAAGATGAAGAGGTTATCTTAAAGTTGGGTAATATATTGATTTATTAACCTGGAACACTAAATATGTGTAAGCCTCTGTCGATGGTCAGACACAAATACCCAGTTTAACCCAATTGAACCATATGTCTATGTCAACCAAATTATCTGGATTCATTAAGTTTAAGTTCCAATTATGGCTACCCCCGCCCGACAGGTATATGTCTATCCTGTAAGGAAATCTATTAAAAGGTTATCTATCCTCAAGGAAGATCGTGGACTATTGAGTCTAAGGTCTTAAACTTAAAATCTCTATGTCTAGTTCATTTTTAAGTTTCCCAGTTCAATTTTATTAATGGCCAGTTAATGAAAAAGTATTAAGATTAAGACTCAATAAATAAATCTTTATATTACCAAAGCTATAATCTAACCCCTTTATAAACCGGTGATATTGGATTTCATCACAACCCCAGATAACTGGCTTAGTTACGACACATATTTATGGATAGTAAGAATTTAAATAAAATAAAAGACAAAAAGTAAAATAATGAAAATTAAATTGTTGAAAAGTAAATGACGGAAAGTAAATGCTGAAATTAAATTACTGAAAAGTAAATGCTGGAAGTAAATTGCTGAAAAGTAAATGCTGAAAGTAAATTACTGAAAAGTAAATAAAGTAAAAGTACAATAAAAGAAAATGCTGAGGTAAAATGATCCACTTTTATTACTTCTATTTTAGATATCTCCCTTAATATAATATATTAATTTTGCATGATAATTACCAACCAGCCATATAGGCGGTATCCAGATTAAGTCAAATTAATAATTAATTACCAATCGACCAATCAGGCGGTATCCAGTTTAGTCAGGTTAAAACCAATTTAAATAATTACCAACCGACCAATATGGCGGTATCCTCGTTAAGTCAGGTTTTAACTAGTTTATATATTATAATTAAGGGAGATTAATCTAAATATTAGTAATAAAAGTTTTACCTTTTACCCCAGCAAATGGGAGTTACCTCCTCATTACTGAAAAGTAAAAACTGCAAATTAAAGAAAGAAAAGTATTGTGCGTAAAAGTAAATTGCGGAAAGTAAAAACTGAAAAGTAAAGAAAAGAAAGTGCGAAAACGAAAATTAATTACTGAAAATTAAATAAACAAACTAGATACAATCTTTTTATTTTTTCATTAAGGATTTCAAAGAAGAAAATATGAATTTTACAAATGAAATCGCTTGGTATTTATAGGCAAAATTTTGCCTCCATCAAATCATCCACCAAATCAATTATTAATTGCTCCACTAATTGCTCCACCAAATCCATTATTAATTGCTCCACTAATCTCTTATCATGTTGGTGGTGATTTGATAATTTTTATTATTTTTATTATTAATTTATTTTTTTGCTTTGAAAATGATTGAAAATGACTTTAATAATTACACCCTACACACTTCTGGATGGTTCATCAATTTCGGGCATGAAATTATTTTATCTTTCAAAGTTGTAGATCTTTGAGTCTTCTTTAATCTGGAACTTGAATCAGCTCAATCCCATATCTGAGTAAAACGTTATGCCCAAAATACGACAGATGCGCAAAACTGGAATTTCCAAAACTGCACTTCGTCAAAACGCCCTTTCAAGTTTCCAATCTCCAAAATTAAAATATCAAGTCCAATAATTGCCCTTATTTGACCCATATTTCATCCTAAATGATTTCATTGAGACCCGATATTATTTTATCTGCAAAATAAACTAAAACACATCAAAACGTTCATCAAACCCGAGAAACTAAACAAAATATTAAGTTAAAGGGGCGGTAAATATTGATATATTTTCCGCTCATCAACCATCTGCCCAATTTCCCCACTAGCGAAGGTATTGAATGCAGATACTTCAAGGGATTCTCCTTTGCTACCATTTGGATCTTGTAAGATTGGAACTAATGACGCAATTTTCTGGACGCCCATACTACTGCCAAACAGATCTTCTCTACTTCTTGATAGCGGGCTTCGTACGGAAGCATCTTCTTATTGAGATAGTAGACCGTATGCTCTACTCCTGTCTCATCTGCCTGTACCATCATTGCCCCCAATGCTTTTGATTCTACGGCTAAAAACAGCACTGAGGGTTTGCCCCGTCTCAGAGGTTTCAATACATGAGGCTTTACCAAGTATTCTCTTATCTTGTTGAATGCTACTTGACATTGCTAATTCCATTTCACTGGTTGGTCTTTTCTCAGTAGTTTGAAGATAGGCTCACATACTGACGTCAATTTGGTGATGAACCGACTGATGTACTGAATTTTCCCGAGGAATGCTCTAACTTCTTTCTCAGTTTTCGGTGCGTGTATTTCGGGGATTGCTTTGATCTTCTCAGAGTCTACCTCTATTCCTCTCATTCCTACTGTATGTCCCATCAATTTTCTTGTTGTTACCCTAAACACGCATTTCTTGGGTTTCAGTCGCAAGTTGTATTTGTCAACTCTCTGAAGGAACTTCTCCAGTGCTTCTATATGCCCGATTCTTGTCTCTGATTTCACCATCATGTCATCCACATATACTTCAATCTCGTTGTGCATCAAATCATGGAATAATATAGTGGTCTTCCGCTGATAAGTAGCTCCTGCATTCTTGAGCCCAAACGGCATTACCTTGTAACAATATGTGCCCCACTTGGTGACAAAGGCTGTCTTGTGCTTGTCTTCTTCAGCCATGAGAACCTGATTGTATCCTGAAAACCCGTCTGCAAATGAATACATGGCAGGTAAAGCCGCACTATCAACTAGCACGTCTATATGAGGTAGTGGAAAATCATCTTTCAGGCAAGCCTTGTTAAAATCTCTGTAGTCCACACACATTCTGACCTTCCCGTCTTTATTCGGCACCGGCACAATATTTGCCAACCACTCAGGATACTTCACTACTTCTAGGAATACCATATCTATCTGTTTCTTGACTTCTTCTCTGACCTTCTCGGCCCACTCAGGCCTCATCCGTCGAAGTTTCTGTTTCATTGGCTTCATATTTGGATAAATTGGTATTGTATGCTGGGCAATGCTTCTGTCTACTCCAGGCATGTCCTCATAGGACCAAGCAAATACTTTGGCATATTTGGCTAATATTTCTTCTAATTTCTCCCGCTCTTCAAAGGTAATCTCACTTGTAATTAGAATTTCCTTGGGGCTCTCAGGTGTACCAAGGTTAAATGCATTTGTTTTGGTGGAGCTGATATCAAATATACTCAAGTCGTGCAAATTGAAAGGAAAAGACTCGGGCAAGTAAGCGAAATGATTGTCTTTATTGTTAGTAGATGCGGGAATACATTCAAATAAATCAGAGAGATAAACATCTTCATCCTCCACAGATGCTTCATCTCCCACAGCTGGGTCTTCCTCGGTTTCCTCGAGGGTCAGACTCTCTAAGTTCATAAGCTCTTCTTCCCATTTCTCTTATTCCTTCTTCGCAATTTCTAATGCCAGTGACTTCTCACCCATCACATCCTGAAAGATCTCAAACCCGGGCACCACGATCCCATTGACTTCTACCAGTTCAGGTTCTCCCTAATATCATGTTGCCTTCACAAAGCATTCCATCAGCTTCAACCCTTTCTTCTTGGCCTTTAGCTTGTCCTCATCAGACTTGTACCCCAGTCCTCTCCGAGTGGTCTGCCCTTTAAATTTTGGCAATGCTGAACCTTTACCCGGCTCGAACTTCATCTTTTCCATGATCCTAGCCACCTTAGGATCCACCCACTCCTAAAAGGTTGCCGACACTTGGAACCTTGTGAAAGGTTGTATTTCCAAAGCGGCCACATCATTGTCCACCTCAGCTCAGATGGTGACAATCTCTCCCTCATACGGAAATTTAATAACCTGATGCAAAGTGGAGGGCACGCCCCCAAGCTTGTGGAACCATGGCCTTCCTAATAACAAAGCAAAATTGGTCGGGATATCCAACACTGTGAACTCAACATCATCCTCAATCGGTGCCACCTTAACTATTGCAACGAAAGTGCCCTCAACTCCTCGTTTACTATCATCATAAGCTTTGATAGTCATATTGGAGGGACTTAGATCCGTCGTCTTTATACCCAACCTTGCCAAAATCTTCAATGGGCAAACGTTGATAGATAAGCCATCATCTATCATCACACAAGATGTCTTCTTGCCCCCCACTTCAGCTCTGATGAATAAATGTCTATTATGGTTCCTGCCCTCAGCCGGGAGTTCCTCCTCAGAAAAGATTATTATCTGCAAAGCTTCCTTTCGTACTGATCTGACAAACATCGCAGGGTTGGCATCCTCTGGCACTACTATCTTGCTCAATGCCTCAACCATGGCCCACATGTGCTCCTGAGATGCACACAACAACTCCCAGATGCTCACTTGTGCTCGGGTCTTCCTTAACTGACGCAGCACTGCATCCCCCTCAGCATTCTCCATATTTTCAGACACTTCTCTGCCTTTCGTTAACACTTCCTTGCCCTTTTCTGCAGTATCACTATAAAAACGCCCACTGCGGGTCATCCCCTTCACCTCCTCTTCATCACTACTCGAAAACTCCTCCAAAAAATTCTTCATTTGTTCTGTTTCATCTTCGCTGTTGCTATCCCAAATCCCTAGGCAAAAGGTTTGGTGATCAAAGGTTTTGAGGACAAGGTCTTCGGGTAGGCCATAGTTGATCATGTAGGTAGGCGGTGGGACATAGTGGTAGTTAGGCAGGGGGTTATGGTATGTGTTGGGCTGTTCTTTCTCGGGGTCAGGAATTTTGTGAGAGTCAATTAGGTCCTGGATTTCATGGCGGATGCGGGCACATCTGTCGGTGTCATGGCCATTCTGTTGGTGGAAGTGACAGTAGCGGTTCATGTTGAGGTTTGGTGGGGGAGGATTTGGGAGTGGTTTTGGCTCCAAGGGTTTCAAGAGTCCTTGCCTTGTCAATTTCTCCAGTACTTTGGACAAAGGTCTGCCCAGGTTGGAAAACCGTCGGTTCTTAATGGCAGTAACTTCAGCAGAAACAGGCTTGGCACCTGATGGCCCTCCGACATTCCTTCTGTTCATACAATAAAACCTTCTATTCTCCGCTTCTTCTTCTTCAATATCCATGACAGTTTCCCTTAGCTGTCGAAAATCAGTAATCATGGAGGTCATTCTCCTCAGCTTGCCATAAATGGAGGGCTTGGTGCCTTTAATAATCATTTTAATATGATCTTTCTCCGACGGCCATGTCTGCATTTTCAGAAGCTGGCTTCTCCAGCGATCCACATAATCCTTAAAGCTCTCCTCCAGCTTATGCTTGGTATTCTCCAAGTCGCGAAGCGACATGTCGATCTCCAAGTCTGTAACATACTGTTTCAAGAAGGCCTCCGCCAATTCCCTCCAATCCTCATTGATCTTCCTCTTCAGGCTGTGATACCATACCACGGGTGCCCCCTCGAGCGACATCCCAAACATTTTTTGAACCTAACGCTTGGATAGACCCACTGAACTAAAACTGAAACATACTGTTGGAGATGGACCCTTGGTCCCTGTTCCCATTAAAATTGGCTATATCCGACATTTTAAACTGAGCTAGCAACTGTTCCTCAAACGTCATTGCCTCATAATCCAACAGGTCTTCGTGCTTGCCTCTCATCTTACGGGTAACCGACTCTACTTGATCTCAGAGTTTCTGCAGTTCAGTTTGAGACCCTGCCATTTTCCCCGCGGCATATTCAGCCATATCATCATCAAAACCCGAGATATCATCATTCAATCTAGTCGGAGGGTCTTCAAGCCCCTTATTTTCAGAGTTTCCCCAGCACAGGGCATAACCATATTGGCCATAACGGTAGTCAAGGCTTGCAACTGTTCAGTAACCTTGGTGAGATTGATCTCTAACTGATCCTTATGGGATACCTCGTTCTCTGATTCACTCATATTTGCTACTAGGCTTTTGATAAGTCTTCCCTCTTTTCTAACCCAACGAGAATCTATGGTGTCTTTTAAAATTCTAAGTCAGCATGTATGCGTGCAATGCATGGAATATATAAGTCAACCTCTTGTCATTTTAAAGCTTCAATCACATTATTGCAAGGTGCAAACTTGTCCCAGTTGAAAAGGCCCAACATGTTTACAACTTTACGATAACATGGCTAAACAACTTCAAATGATAAGGGGCGCAAACACATGATGGCCCATCGACATTTTAGAAACTTTTAGCCCAATTGTCATAAGATACGAACTCATCCCAGTTTAAATGGCCCAACAAGTTTGCATTTCTGACAAGAAATCCAACTGAATCCAAATGATGATGGTCCTAAGCATAAGCATAAAGAAACAATTTCAACGGGGTGGCCCATCAACATTTTAGAAACTTTTAGCCCAATTGTCATAAGATACGAACTCATCCCAGTTTAAATGGCCCAACAAGTTCGCATTTCTGACAAGAAGTCCAACTGAATCCAAATGATGATGGTCCTTAAACACAAGCACAATGAAGTAGTTTCTATTGGTCATACAACTATGGTCTACGTGTGGGTTTACGAGAGTGTAGACAAAGGCTTTTGTTGGCGAAGGATTGCCCACAACTAGGTCTCCCCACTCAAGGGTTCAAGCTACCAAGTGAGCGCACCTTTTTTTATACCTTACGGTATGTGCCAACGAGTTATGATATGTGACTGACTGTCAAATGGATTTCCCGTTGTAGATTCCCCAGAGGAAGGGTGGAGCGAACTCTCTAAAATACCCAAGCCTCTTAGGCTCTTATCGCTTGGTGACATGAATAAACAATGAGTCCTCCAAATTAATCCATCACAGTAAGCTACGAGTAATGATTATTTAGGTGCCTTCAGCTTTTCCTTATAGAAAGGTAGTGAATGAAGAAAGACATAAAACCATTACTTAGCTCTAATAATGCCTTTGATTAAACCCATTCAACCCACGATAGACACAGTTACCTAAAGCACAAATCACAATCACTACAAGACATTATTTCGGGGCTAATTCACTATACCCAGTGGAGTCGCCAGAATGTAGGACATAGAAGTGGGCGACGCGCTTGTTCCGGGCTCGCGGCCAGGTTGGGGGTACGGAATAGCCCGCCGGGGAACTAAACCGGAGAGAAATAAAAATGGAGTCGCCACCCGGTGTGAACCGGCAAAATGATTTAAGGCCGCACTCACCCCTCGCAAGGGAAGACCTCAAACCGTTGGGTTCGGAATGGTCCCTTACTTATGCCACTTGTAATGAAAGGATTTATGCAATAGTACAACCAAATATCATGCAACATATGTTTCCAGATAATTTAAGCAACATACAAGTTTGCACACCCATAATCGTAAATGAAAGAAATGAAGGCAAAATACATAATTCATGAACGTATTAAGCAATAAAGTGCAATAATGTAACTAATAACAACTATAAAGGCTTGATGATAAAAGCGAGCACACAATCTCATGATCATATCGAATAAATGCGGAAAATATAAATAAACAATAACGGTAAAGGCATAAATATTGAAGATAGCTAACTAAGCATATGATGGGGAAGGGAATGATTAAGGGAAAAAACATGCATGAAACATGATGAAGGAATCTGTCCATTATGTGTGTGTTCGTGTAGCGTTCGTAAACGCATTCGAACGGTAAACAGAATGCAAGCGTTCGAGTAGCGTTTGATAACGGGTTCGAACAATAAACAGAATGTCCGCGTTTGTATAGTGTTTGATAACGCGTTCGAACGGGATGAGACCTGATGCATGGTACAATAAAATGCATGCACGTTCGAGTAGCGTTCGTAAACGCGTTCGAATGGTAAACAGAATGCAAGCGTTCGAGTAGCGTTCAGAGGCGCGTTCGAACGGAAATAAGACAGAATGCATATGTTCGTGTAGTGTTCGTAAACGCGTTCGAACGGAATGAGGCAGGATGCATACGTTCATGTAGCGTTTGGAAACGCGTTCAAACGAGATTGCCAAAATGGCATCTGAAATGACACAAACACATAAATGGATAAACAAATACACAATGTAGGACCTCGTGTACCCGATGGAACACATTTCACATTCAATCGGGTGCACCTCGTCTGGCGCGGCAAAACATCATGGAAAAGGTAGCCTTTAGGCATTTCCATCGAATAGAAGACCTTTAATCTACCATAGTTAGCCCATGCACACAAGAATGCAATGCATGCGTGAATAAAGTAATGATATGCAAAGGGTAGATGACATAATAAAAGGCGCGGCAAAACATCGTGGTAAAGGTAGCCTTCAGGCATTTCCCTCGAATAGAGGACCTTTAATCCACCCTAGTTAGCCCATGCGCATTATATTACAATCCATATAAAATAAAGACAACAATAATATAGGACCTCGTATGCTCGATTAACATATCTCACATTCAATCAAACATACTTCGTCCGACGCGGCAAAAGTCGTGGCAAAGGTAGCCCTTAGGCTTTTTATCCCTAAAAATGGAGGACCTTTAATCCAACTTGATTTGCCCATACACACTATATCATAATGCATAAATAAGTAACATGCGGAAAGTAATAACATACTAATGACTAAATCATGCTTAAAAAAATAAATAACATACTAGCAACCCAATCATGCTCGAATACAAGGTTGGATGAAACGAAATGTGTGAATCTCTCAAGTGGTACGTGGCATTGTATCCCTTGTGCAAACCACAATACCGTCCATTTAGATTCAGCTACGGAATTTACGTCCGGGTTTCCATCCGATATACCACAAGAGAGAACACATATTCCATTCATTCAAGGACCACAACATGTATCAACAAACGACTCTCATGCGATGGAATTCTAATAAATAAACAAAAAAAAAGATGAGAATAAATAAGAAGGGTGCCCTTAGGTCTAACCTCTTAGGCCGTCTAGGGCATTACACGGTCATCTGAAGGGTTGATGCTCCGCCACTCCTCCGATCACTGGTCCACCGCTTTCATTCGCTGCTTCACTGTTTTGAGTTGTCATTTCCTCTGTTTTGCTACTATTTGCTGTCTTTTCTGGTCACTGTTTTACGGTAAATAATGGACTATTTTTTACGTTTTTAAGGGGTATTGGGGCTGCTGTTTTAGGCGGTAATTTGGGCAGTTTCTGGGTTGTTTTCAGTGCAGTTTGTGGAGGTGATTTTTGGTGGTTGCGGGGACTGTTTTAGGCTGGGATTTTCGGTGTTTACAGGGACTGTCTTGGGCTGTGATTTTTGGTGTTTACATGGACTATTTCAGTGATGATATTTGCTGTTAAGGAGGGATTTCAGTTAAGGAATATGCGTGCAGTGATGGGTGTGTTGTTAGGGTTGTTGTTGGACGGCAATGGGGGCAGTTTTCTTTGCTTTAGGCGTGAATGTGAGCTTATTTCTTTTGTATTTTTGTGAGAATGAGCTAGGGGTTCTAAGGTTGGTTTAGGCTTCTTTTTATAATGGTTTCTACGGTTTCTGGGTAAGGAAGTGAATCCTCAAAAAAAAGGAAGTGTTTTGGTTGTTTATGAAAGGAAAAGATGGGTTAATTTAGGGAGTGAATATCTTGATTGGTGCTTGATTGGGGAATGGATTTGATATGATTTGATTTGTATCTTTTAATTAGGGAATGTGATTTGTCTTGATTAGGATGGGATTTGATCTAATTTAATTTAATTTATTTGTGACATGTATTTTAAATATTTTAATTATTTTTTTGGATGGGTTTTGGTGGGCTAATTGGGTTTGGGCGTGAGGCTAGCAACAAAACCAGAAGTACCGACACCGTTCGAATGCCTATTCAAACGTTACACGAACATCCTGCAATCTTCTTGACGTTCGAACGTGCTCACGAACGCAGCACGAACGCGAAAGCAGTGAACATGTGAATTGAATCTAATGACATACTTATTCTAAATTTCCCCTTCCGACATTCGTTTTCCGTGACTTCCGCAACCTAAAGAGTAATGCCTCAGTACGAGACTCATCATCGGGACTTATATGCAAAAATACAGTGCCTACATCAGATTAATATTCTCTCTCTAATTAATCCCATATTAATATTCTCTCTCTTAATTAATCCAAGATTAATATTGTTCGAGTCAAACATCATCGGTGAATCTTTGGGATGCGACCCAAGAGATCCCTGGATATGTTGGCAGTAAATACGATCATCAGACTATCCGAATACGTGCGTACCCGGTACCACATACTTACCGATTTACAAGATATAGTTGGCTTCTAGGAAAGCACTGTGCCTACCTAATTCTCGAGAAATATTCTTTTACAGAATACATGATCTTTGTCAGGCGTAATATACATTGTACTGCGTATAACGATCCAGTATCGGATGTCACATGCTAGGCTTGGGGCTGGAGTTCTGTCTGCCCCGTATGAAGCATATATCGGATCACTAGCAACTAGTCTCTTTATGATCGGAAAGTCATGACCTAGTCATACTTCCCCGATGGCTATAGCACCGAGAGTACCAGTTCTGTATCCCTATGTGATCATCATCTCCATATAACTGAAGTGATACTTCCTTCTTGACATCACACCCAATATACTACGATTCTCAGTATACCCAGAAGAGGCGTACACAGAACCTGTTAAAGCCCCGGACGACCAAAACCAAAGTATATTGATTGTTGCAAGTATTTGCGATGCAAGTCTCAGGTTAAGACTAAATACACCTACCATGATTCAGATTCCCATAGACACACAGTCATACTTCCAATGAGATTCCGAGGGGTCTATCCAGAGCGAAGCTGTTTCCCTACCATCGGTAAACAGAACCTCCTATTACACTTGCATGAGTATCCAATACCCAAATATATGAGAACTATGTCATTACGCTTCCATAACACGCACAAGTGTAATACTAGTCTATTCCGCATTATCGATGTCCAGTCTCGATAATACTACGACTAGGGATATTTAATGATTAAACCTTTATGGATTAATATTATCTCATATCTTATTAATCCGGAACTAAACATAAGGACTTTTATCATTTATATATCCAGGTAATCCAATTACAAATGATAAAAGAGCAATTTCCTTTGTCACATAGTTAATTTGTACAACAACACTATGTTCTGTACAAATAGTGATGTTATGGGTCATAATTATCCAATAATCTCCCACTTGGCCTATAGCCAATCACTCAAGTGTATGACACATGAACTATATACGGGTCGCTTAAACTTCTGGTGAGAAACAGCTTTCGTCTTCGGATTTGCAAGGTTATCATCTAATGCGATTTATTCGATCATCACATCGCCACGATGTATGATCAAACGAATCAGATGAAATAGTTGAAGTACATACTTGGATCATTGATGAGACCGCGGTTCTTTAGCCTACGTTGTAGCCTAGCTTAACTGCCAACAGAACTACACCTAATCCAATTAGGATTATATGGATCCAAAATGCTTTTTTTACTGCCTCAGCTGCAACAATGTTCCGCTCTTGTTGTTTATTCAGCAACAGTATCTTGCTTGGAAGATTTCTAGCTCACTGTTATGTTATTCAAACTATATATATACCCTTATTGCGACTTACAGTCGTTTTTATCAATTTGGAAACTTGCAGCGGTGAACCCAGTCACCTCAAGTTCTCATTTCCCCAAACTCCCAGAAAGCATCCTTGTTCATCCAAGATACTCAAGGATGTCTTTACATCAATCCAATGACCATCACTTGGATTGGCCTGATTGCGTCTACATATGCTCAAAGCATATGAGACATCAGGTCACGTACATTTCAAAACGTACGAACACTGAGAGAGTGTCAACACTTTCTAGATCTATCCCATTAGATCTTTATTCCTAGAATAAAGCCTGCTTCTCCCAGGTATTCCATGGAGAATTTTTCATGAAAGTCAAGCTTTCACACCAATTTTAGTATGGAATGTCATTGCTAAGAAGCAATACATCATCAATGTATAGAATTCATTGTTAGTGCGCTCCCAACCTTCTTATATACACAAGAATCATCTTCGTTTTGAATTAAATCATATACCATTATGATTACATCAAAATCTAGTTCCAAGAACGTAATGCTTGTTCAATCCATAAATGGATTGATTTAACTTGCACCGTCAGGATGTTGTATACAAACATTCTCCAAAGGTTTCCGTTAAGGAAAGCGGTTTTGGCGTCCAGCTGTCATTTTCATAAATGAAATATGCAGTTATAGCAAGCATTATCCGAATGGATTTAATCATGGCAACAAATGAACAAGTTTCGTCGTAGTCGACACTATGTCATGGACGATACCCTTTCTGTACAAGCCTAGCTGTGTACATTTGTATGTTGCCATCCATGTATGTCTTCCTTGAAGACACATATAGTATCAATAGGCACAATGCCTTCTGGTACATCAACCAGTATCCAAACTTGGTTGATATATGGAATCCATTTCGGACTTCATGGCACTTTGCCATAAAAGGAGTCGATACCTTGTCTTATATCACTTCCTCAACGTATCCAGTTCGTCTTCCTCAATAAGATTGATATATACATGAGGTTATATCAGAATCTCATACCTCCCAGGTTGTTTTCTGACTCTCTCCGACCTACGCGGTTCTTGTGTATTAGAAGATTATTGGTACAGTTTCATCCCTGATGAACTTTTGATGTTCCGTGAGGACTCGGTGCCTGGAACAGTATTACTTCGATTTTCATCGTGTTTTACTTTCCTCCCACTTACCACTGCATATAGGAATTCCTCTTAGGAAAACCGCATGGAGAGCAACAATTACATTGTTCTCTTGTGAGTTGTATAAGTACTATACTTTGGTTTCCCTAGGATAACCAATTACAAATAGACACTTATCCGATTTGGGTTCTAGTTTGGTATCATCCAAACGTATGCCAACATTCCCAAATCATCAGAAATGAGAAACCTGGTTTCTTTCTGTTCATATCTAATATGAAGTCTGTCTAACAGATTTTTAACGGAACCTTATTTAAAATAAGTATTGCACTATTTAATGCTATCCCTATAAGGAAATTGGTAGCTCAGAGTGACTCATATGTTTAAGTATTGTCCATCATGGTTTACCGCAATGTTCTAATACTTTTACCTGTCTGTTTTCTTACTTCGTGTCGAAACTCTTTGAATTACTCAAAAGTTCTGACTTGTGTTTCATAAGATACACATAACCTTAACGCGATGCCACATCCATAAAGGTTACGAAGTATTCATATCACCTCTAGCCTAGCTAGATATGGGCCCACTTATGTCACTATGAACGAGAGCTAAGATCGGTGCACTTGCACTTTTACCAAGTAAAATGTGTTTTAGGCACTTTTCCTAATAAACTAGATTCGTAGACATCATTTGAATTAGAATCAAATTCGTCCAAGTATCCACTCTTCAAAGTGTGGATATACGAGTCTTGTTAATGCATCCCAGATGACAATGCCACAAATAAGTCTCATTTGATTTACTCAATTTGAGCTATTTATTTGTCATATTAAATGTTTGAGATTCATTTATATTCAAAATATAAAGACCATTATTTACATCTAATGTAGATATCTCATATCATCTTTATAAACAAAAACACCATGTGTTTCGGAATACAAAGGTATACCCGCAACATGTTAAACTAGATACAGAGATAATGTTCCTAGTCAAATTAGATACATTATAACAGTCTCCTAATTTAAGTACATGCCGAAAGGGCAGTTCCAAAACTTAGGTTCATATGGCCAAAACAGCGACTCTCGTCCTATTTGTGACTTATAGGTCGATCTCATCTGAAGCCAGTTTCCTGCTTATCAGCAGATCCCGCACATCAGTACATATATTCATGTACCATATTTAGTATCAAAAATCCAATTTTAATACCAGTAGTGAACATATTTTTATACAAATATTTTTGAAGCCGGAACCTTGTCCCGCCTTCACTTTCTTCATGTCTGCCTTGTACATACGGCAGTCACACTTCTAGTGACTCCGTCTGCCACAGTTTAGGCAGACAACTTGGGATATGTCCTTTTAAGAAGCTCTGGATGTGCATAACGGATTGAGCACTAAAGTTATCATCACAATGAGTCTTCCTAAGCTCATGCTCTACTATTTGCTCAACTTCGGACTCATGCTTGAGAGGTTTCTCTATCAAATAGAATAACTTCTCAACTCCCAAGACTATCTTGAAGTTCTATTCCCTATCTGAAAATTAAAGCCGTTAAAGGCATTTTCCCTAGGATTATGTCATTTAACGCTAATCTTTCAGTCATCTTGATTGCTATAGTCCAACTATCCAATCAACGATTTCGGGTACAATTAAATATAATGATTACTATAGTCTAACTATATAATCAACTACAATTGATCGGTTACATTCAAATGTATTGATTACTATAATCCAATTATATAACCAACTACAAATGAAGTAGTTTGAATACAGTCCAACTGTTTAATTAAAACAACAATGAATATTAGTCCAACTAATATATTTATAATAATGACGAAAAATAAAATGAGCGCGTATTGGCAAGTATTAAACGAAATTGAAATTTAATACTTGCTCCCACTATTTTTCGGCGAGCCTCTAACCCTCTTGGAGTACTCGGGAAACCTAGTTTCCTAGTGGGCTAGGATCCCGTTAAATAACACACAACCTTGACTTTGGCCAACAAGTTGTATGAAACTTAACTAGGTAGATCTCTAAGATCAATTGGATCTCATCCAATTCCTAGATCCAGTAGGTGGACCTCCAAGTCCGAAACATATATCCAATATATGCCAATATATCCAATATATTGCCTAACCTTTTTCTCTGAATCAACTAAGCATTGGCTTTGGCTCAACAAGCTTAATGAAACCAGTTAAGCGTGACCCATTGACAGTGGAAAGCTTCGTAATCGAGGTCGATGAACAAGAAGTGATCTTGACTTTGGCCAACAAATCACAACTTGCCCAAGACGTACGATATAGAACAAAGCTTCGTGATTCAAACACATCCGCGATGGACAAAGGTCTTGACTTTGGCCAACAAACCAATGCCAATCTTGGATCTTGAGAGAGAATCACTCAATGGAAGGAAAAACGCTTAATATAAAAATGAGGGTTTTTGTCGTGATTTGGCAACCAATTTATTATCTTTGATTAGGTCTCATCATACACCCTTAAGCATGCATTCTAAAAGCATAATAAGACGCGAAAGAAAATTAATAATGATATACGGATGGATATATAATACATTTTGTTCCTAGAACAAATCTCTTTCTTTCCTCTCTCCGGCTAGCACTATTCTTATTTCTACTCAATTACATAATACTTCTAAAGAAACCTCATTTACATTGAGGGGAATTGGTGAGAAGAGAAATACAATGAGAAAAGAGGTAATATGCTAGACACGCAGGTCCAATTTAATAAATTCTAAATTTATTAAAATAATTTCCAAAATTGCCCTCACCATTTAATATCCATCCGATATACATTATTCATACATACATCCAAGTATTCACACAAAGCATGTTATTCAATCAATCTAATCTAATCCATTAATTAATCTTTGATTAATGACCATCCAATGTTCATACAACGATTTGATTTGCTCGAGTCAAACTCGTTTAAGAATAAATACTCAAAGTAAGTATTCTTGAATTATATCGAACTACAATTTTAAATCCAATTTAAATTGTATCCAATACTAATTCATATTTAACTCCAAACTAAATAATTACACTTATTTATGTGTCCAAATCCAATTTTAATGGGTCTCAAAGGCCCAATTAGTATCCAATACTATTCAATTAAAGTCCAATGGGCTTTTAATTAATTCTTTAGGCTTGGGCTTTTGGCCAAAATGGATCTAACCCATAATGCATAGGCCCAATATGAATCACCATATGCCATAGAATCAATTTTGGCCCATTAGGCCCAATTAAATTATTAAAGGCCCAATAGTTATATTTTGGACTTTATAGAAATGGTTTAAGCCCAATATAATCCAATACTAAAATTGGCTCAACCAAGCCCATTAGCCCAAATACAAAAATTAAATTAATATTTATTCCAAATAACATATTAATTCAATTCAAATGTAATTAGTACAATTAATCAATTAATATAATATTTCCAAAATACCATTAATTTAATTAATTATACTTAACATTTAATTTATGTCAAACACAAATTAAAGCACAATCAATTCATTCCAACATGCTTCACACTCACGGCAATACATGAAATTAACATCCAATTTTGATTTCAATCTAATTAAATCGACAATTAACATTCAATTTCATGTAAATCAACATATCCAATTCCCTAATTCAAAAATCATCATGAATCACTTAGGGCATACATTCGGCCAAGGGTATATTTTGGGGAAAATTAATCCTATCAATTTTTCACAAAATCAAAGACGCACAAATCCAATTCAACATCACATAAACTCAACCAAACACTCAATTTAGGAAAATCAAGCTCCAAACACAAAATCCCCAAATAAAGTCTATAAACCCTAAAAATTAAATCATGTTTAGATCTCGCTCTGATACCATTATTAGTATCATTGACAGGTTACGGGATCTCTAAGCGTGATTCGTGTGTGAATAAAAATAAAAAATAAGTTGCGGAGGATTTACATTGATCGGTTGAGTTCAAAACTTCCATGGATGTTAAAGCTTCCAAGCTCATGAGTGAGTATCCATATCACCATCATTTGACTCTCATATGTACTAGCAAGAACAAATGAAACAAATTTTATCTCCCAAGGAGAAACAAATTTATTCAAGAGAGAGGGAAGCAATCGGTTACTTGGTGAGCTATTCGGCCAAGTCTTCAAATCCAGTGGCCAATACGACCAAAAATAAAAAGAACCAGAGAGCTATTTGCTCTTTATCATTCGGCCATTTCAAATAGAGAGAGAGCAAAATTGCTTTTTATCTTTTCGGCCTTATCAAGAAGAAGGAGCAAAAATGACTTTTTGATTTCTTATTCAGCTTTTCTAAAAAGCAAGAGTCAGTGGCTATATATTTAAAAGAAGCCAAATTGCTTCTTCTGCCACATGCATTTAATGGCACCTTTCTTTAGTCAGCCAAGAATTAGAAAAGTCAATGGCCATACGGCCTTTATCAAATGAAGGCCATTCGGCCATTTTATTTCGGCCAAGGAAAGAGAACAATTAATGAGAATTCTAAAATTCATTAATTGTATTATATTTGATAGATGTGATGTATATCAAATCTAATTTATTTTATTGCTAACCATTTACATCAATTGTTGACAATTGATGTAAGTCATGGGTCTCACCCATTTAATTCAAAATTTGGTTGGCTAACACAATACACTTTGGGCTCGGGTTCGTTTAATCCAATTAAACGAATTTTCCGTCGTGTCGTAATTAAATCTAATTTAATTAAATAATTATGACTCGCAAAATTATTATTAAAGTCGCTTACGAATTAATTCCAAATTAATTCGTTCGCATAAATTAAAATCCAATTTTATTTCCGCATTGAAATCTAATTTCAATTAATATATCTAATATATTATATTAGCCCAATAAATTAAATAGTAAAATCTAATTTAACTATTAAATTTATTTCACCGATTAATTCTAAATTAATCGCGTTCTCTCATCTCGACGAATTTAATCCCAGATAAATTCTTGACGTAATTAATCTCAGATTAATTCTTTCTCTGATAATTAATCACAGATTAATTCTTGCCGTAATTAATCCCAGATGAATTTTCTCTCTGATAATTAATCCCAGATTAATATTATCTCTCTTAATTAATCCCAGATTAATATTGTTCAAGTCAAACATCATCGGTGAATCTTTGGAATGCGACCCAAAAGATCCCTGGATATGTTGGCAGTAAATACAGTCATCAGAATATCTGAACACGTGCGTACCCGGTACCACGTACTTACCGATTTACAAAACATAGTTGGCTTCTAGCAAATCACCGTGCCTACCCAATTCTCCAGAAATATTCTTTTACAGAATACATGATCTTTGTCAGGCGTAGTATACGTTGTATTCGTATAACGATCCAGTATCGGATGTCACATGCTAGGCCTGGGGTTGGAGTTGTGTCTGCCTCGTACGAAGCATATATCGGATCACTAGCAACTAGTCTCTTTATGATCGAAAAGTCATGACCTAGTCATACTTTCCCGATGGCTATAGCACTTAGAGTACCAGTTCTGTATCCTTGCGTGATCATCATCTCCATATAACTGAAGTGATACTTCCTTCTTGACATCACACCCAATACACTACGATTATCAGTATACTCAGAAGAGGCGTACACAGAACATGTTAAAGCCCCGGACGACCAAAACCAAAGTATATTGATTGTCGCAAGTATTAGCGATGCAAGTCTTAGGTTAAGACCAAATACACCTACCCTGATTCGGATTCCCATAAACACATAGTCATACTACCAATGAGATTCTGAGGGGTCTATCCAGAGCGAAGCTGTTTCCGTACCATCGGTAAACAGAACCTCCTATTACACTTGCATGAGTATCCAATACCCAAATATATGAGAACTATGATGTTACGCTTCCATAACACGCACAAGTGTAATACTAGTCTTTTCCGCATTATCGATGTTCAGTCTCGATAATACTACGACTAGATATATTTAATGATTAAACCTTTGTGGATTAATATTGTCTCATATCTTATTAATCCGGAACTAATCATAAGGACTTTTATCATTTATATATCCAGGTAATCCAATAACAAATGATAAAAGAGCAATTTCCTTTGTCACATAGTTAATTTGTACAACAACAACATGTTCTGTACAAATAGTGATGCTATGGGTCATAATTATCCAACAACTCATTGGCGCGACAATATAAGTCAGAGAATCTTTTTGTATCACCGTCTCATTATCGTGACAATGAGTAACAATTGTGGCGATAATATTAGTCAAAATGCATATATATATCTCTGATTCTTATTGTTGCGCCAATGATTATCCATTGTCGCGACAATGTAAGGCATAATGTCCTTTTCATTTCAGATGACACGAAATCAGTTATTTCGGTTAACTTTGCCTTTGAATTTCATTTTTGTTTTGGGGGTGCTCTCCCCTCGACCTACCGCGATCTTTCCGAGAAGGTCGAACCTCATGACCTGACCGGACAGGTCGATCCCCGATGTGTCAGCGTATGGTTATAACCGAACCAACATGGCATATCATATAACATCTTATATTGATAAATTAATCATCTTTTGTTGAATGTGTATATATATATCCAAATTCAACAATAACTTAATGGGATCAAATAAATAATAGAAATATGGAAATAATGTCAAAAAAAAAAAAAAACAAATAATTTATTTTATTATTTAGTATTCCAATTTTATTTCCGCATTGAAATCTAATTTCAATTAATATATCTAATATATTATATTAGCCCAATAAATTAAATAGTAAAATCTAATTTAACTATTAAATTTATTTCACCGATTAATTCTAAATTAATCGCGTTCTCTCATCTCGACGAATTTAATCCCAGATAAATTCTTGACGTAATTAATCTCAGATTAATTCTTTCTCTGATAATTAATCACAGATTAATTCTTGCCGTAATTAATCCCAGATGAATTTTCTCTCTTGATAATTAATCCCAGATTAATATTATCTCTCTTAATTAATCCCAGATTAATATTGTTCAAGTCAAACATCATCGGTGAATCTTTGGAATGCGACCCAAAAGATCCCTGGATATGTTGGCAGTAAATACAGTCATCAGAATATCTGAACACGTGCGTACCCGGTACCACGTACTTACCGATTTACAAAACATAGTTGGCTTCTAGCAAATCACCGTGCCTACCCAATTCTCCAGAAATATTCTTTTACAGAATACATGATCTTTGTCAGGCGTAGTATACGTTGTACTTCGTATAACGATCCAGTATCGGATGTCACATGCTAGGCCTGGGGTTGGAGTTGTGTCTGCCTCGTACGAAGCATATATCGGATCACTAGCAACTAGTCTCTTTATGATCGAAAAGTCATGACCTAGTCATACTTTCCCGATGGCTATAGCACTTAGAGTACCAGTTCTGTATCCTTGCGTGATCATCATCTCCATATAACTGAAGTGATACTTCCTTCTTGACATCACACCCAATACACTACGATTATCAGTATACTCAGAAGAGGCGTACACAGAACATGTTAAAGCCCCGGACGACCAAAACCAAAGTATATTGATTGTCGCAAGTATTAGCGATGCAAGTCTTAGGTTAAGACCAAATACACCTACCCTGATTCGGATTCCCATAAACACATAGTCATACTACCAATGAGATTCCGAGGGGTCTATCCAGAGCGAAGCTGTTTCCGTACCATCGGTAAACAGAACCTCCTATTACACTTGCATGAGTATCCAATACCCAAATATATGAGAACTATGATGTTACGCTTCCATAACACGCACAAGTGTAATACTAGTCTTTTCCGCATTATCGATGTTCAGTCTCGATAATACTACGACTAGATATATTTAATGATTAAACCTTTGTGGATTAATATTGTCTCATATCTTATTAATCCGGAACTAATCATAAGGACTTTTATCATTTATATATCCAGGTAATCCAATAACAAATGATAAAAGAGCAATTTCCTTTGTCACATAGTTAATTTGTACAACAACAACATGTTCTGTACAAATAGTGATGCTATGGGTCATAATTATCCAACAACTCATTGGCGCGACAATATAAGTCAGAGAATCTTTTTGTATCACCGTCTCATTATCGTGACAATGAGTAACAATTGTGGCGATAATATTAGTCAAAATGCATATTTATATCTCTGATTCTCATTGTTGCGCCAATGATCATCCTTTGTCGCGACAATGTAAGGCATAATGTCCTTTTCATTCCAGATGACACGAAATCAGTTATTTCGGTTAACTTTGCCTTTGAATTTCATTTTTGTTTTGGGGGTGCTCTCCCCTCGACCTACCGCGATCTTTCCGAGAAGGTCGAACCTCATGACCTGACCGGACAGGTCGATCCCCGATGTGTCAGCGTATGGTAATAACCGAACCAACATGGCATATCATAGAACATCTTATATTGATAAATTAATCATCTTTTGTTGAATGTGTATATATATATCCAAATTCAACAATAACTTAATGGGATCAAATAAATAATAGAAATATGGAAATAATGTCAAAAAAAAAAAAAACAAATAATTTATTTTATTATTTAGTATTCTGTCATTTTTTTCCCTCGCGCAATCTTCAATTGCCTTTATTCTCTCTCCCTCAATCTTCAATTCCGTAACTACTAATAGCATATTTTTAGAAGAGTTCAAAATGAATAATTACGTAGAGTATTGATTTTATCATTTATTATAATTTTGATTGTTATGTTTTGTTTAAGGGGACTGATTTTTCAAAAGCCATTTTTTATCCTGGGATAAGAAGTGTTAGTAGTGGGTAGACCTGGCCGGCGGTCCGGTTCAATTCCGAACCGGAACCGAGCCAGACGCTTCCCGATTCCACGAGTGTGGAACCGGAACCTCCATTCGGGTTTTTTTTTTATAATAAAAAATTAAGATTGAAAAAGTAATATAATTTAAAATTATGAATTTGAATTTATATAATAAACTTGCATAATTACATTAAATTACAAATAAAATTCTTATATAAAAAACTATTTTTTTTATTAAATTAAAGAGTTCGAACTTAAATTTTTAAAAACTTAAGTTGTCTACGTATCCTCTAGGGGTGAGAGGAATAAAAGCTCATGTAGTTCCATTATATTTTTAAGATATTTCCCCCATTGTAATTTTACAATTATTTAATTATCAATCATCATTATCAGCGTCTGTTGATCATTCAGCTCCAGTTCCGCTTGCACTTGCAGATGCATTGTCGAACAAGTCTTCAAATTCATCAGGGGCATCTTCTTGTTGCCTCAGATTAGCTCGGGTCCAATCATCCTGTAGGCACTGCATTTTTACACATAAGTCCCTATGATGAGTCTCATTTTGGAGACACTACCTTTTAAGTCACGGAGGTCACGGGAAACGGATATCGGAAGGGGAAGTTCTGAATAAACAAGGTTCACTGTTTTCGTTAGTGCTGCGTTCGTGTTTACGTTCGAACGTAAAACGGATTGCGGGCGTTCGTACCGCGTTCGAGGAAGCGTTCGAACGGTGTCGGTAATTCTGGTTTTGCTGCTAGCCTCACATCCAGCCCAATTAGCCCCCCAAAGCCCATAAAATACATCCCAATTTAAATAAATAAATATTAATTAAAACATTAACTAAATAAGATAATAATTAAATTAATTAAATAATTAAATAAAACATATACCAAACATAAAATAAACAATTACCAACTTAAACTAAAATCATGCCTAAATTAAACAAATCACATACTAAATCAAAATATAATCATGTCTAATTAAAATCAATCAACCAATTATATTCCCAATCTAATAAGATTATTCCTAACTTAAAATATTGTATTCCTAAACCAAGCCAATCAAATATTCAACCTTCCCTATCTAGCCAAGATTTGTCCCCCTTCAATCTTTGACTTCCCTTAACCAAACCAAATCAAATCCCTTGCTTTCCTTGTCCAACACCAAATCAAATCCCTCTTTAATTAGCCAAATCCCTTTCCTTGTCAAGCCCAACCCTTTGCCTATAAAAAGAACCATTCACCAACCTTCTCAACCCTAGTCCCAAGACCCTAGTCTTTAGTCCCCTAGCTAGTCCCTAACTCATACACAACACACATAAAAATTACAGGAGGAACACACCCAAAAAAACAATAAGCAAAAGATAAAGAGGAAAAGGCAGCGAAACCACAAGGAAACAATAGCAAAAGACGGAGAACGACGACTCAAAACAGTAAGACAACGAACGAGAACAGTGAACCAGTGAATCGGGAGAGTTGCGGAGCATCCACCCTTCCGACGATCGTGTACCGTACATCCGAGAGATGATTTAAAAAGGTTAGACCTGAGGGTACCTTTTCATTAGTTTATATTCGTTTTTTTTATTATTATTATTGAATTCTATTCGCATGAGAGTCGTTTATGGAAGCATGTTGTGGCTTGAATGAAATGGAAGAGTGTCGTCTCTTGTGGTATATAGGATGGAAACTCAGACGTAAATTCCGTAGCCGAATCCGAATGGACGGTAGTGCGGTCTGTACATGGGACACAACTCCACGTACCACTTGAGTAAACGGCACCTTCTCTTGTGTGGCGTTGCTTTGGTTTATTTATTTCTTGTCATTTAAATCCTGTATGTTGCTTATTCCCGTATGATATGATCGAGTGCATGGGCTTAGTAAGTGCGATGAAAGGTTCCCTAATTGGAGGGGTTAAAATCCTTCACCACGACGCTTTGCCGCACCGATTGATGTGTGCTCGGTTGAATGCGAGATACGTTCAATCGAGCATACCTAGTTTGATATGATTGTCTTTATTTTCGTATGCATGATTCAACCGAGCGCATGGGTTTAGTAAGTGCGATGTGAGATCCCCTATGGGGAGGGGCTAAAGCCCTTTACCACGATGCTTTGCCGCGCCGGTTGATGTGTGTTCGGTTGGATGCAAGACACGTTCAATCGGACATACTTAGAATAGTATGATTGTCTTTATGTTTGTATGCATGATGTGATGTGACGCGCATGGGCTTAGTATGTTGGTCTAAAGGTCATCTCTTTGAGAGATCAAGAGCCCTCAAAAGGCCACCTTTACGGTAGTACTTCACCGCGCCCCTTTATTTTGTTGTTTATGTATCGCGTCCCATTTCATGCATCAGGTCTGTTCCCATTCGAACGCGTTTACGAACGCAACTCGAACGCACATGTATTTTTGCCTTATCATGCATCAGGTCTCATTTCCGTTCGAACGCGTTTACAAACGCCATACGAACATGAGCATTCTGTTTCATTTCCGTTCGAACGCGCTATCAAACGCCATACGAACGCGAGCATTCTGTTTCATTTCCGTTCGAACGCGTTTACGAACGCTACTCGAACGTGAGCATTCTGTTTCATCTTCGTTCAAACGCGTTTACGAACGCTAAACGAACGCGCACACACTAAACTGAGTCTGTCTTATCATATTCATGCATAATTGCCTATTGGTTGATCTTTCTTGTTTTATATAGCCAACCGTATTATTTGTATCCTGCATTTATCCATTCTATGTGTTCTCGGGATTGTATTCAAGCATGATTAGGCTGTTAGCATGTTATTTGGTTAATAGGTTCATGAGATAGTACTCAAGCATGATTATGTTGTTCTTAGTTTTCCATATCATAGGATTGAAATATGTTCATGAGATTGCCATGTGATGTTGCATGTTGTGATGAACTTGTTGATGTATGCATATGAATTTAGAAGCATGATATTTTTGGAAATAAATGTTATTTAAGCCTGGTTAAATTATTACATAAATCCTTTTATTACAAGTGACATAAGTAAGGGACCATTCCGAACCCAACGGTTTGAGGTCTTCCCTTGCGAGGGGTGAGTGCGGCCTTAAATCTCATTTTCCCGGTTCACACCGGGTGGCGACTCCATTACTCTCCGGTTTAGTCCCCCGTGGCTACTCCGTATTCCCGACCGGGCCGCGAGCCCGGGACAGCATGCGTCGCTCCAGCTCCTGTGTTCCCACAGTCTGGCGACTCCACTGGGGATAGAGAATTGGCCTCGAAATATTGACTTGTGATGTTTGGATTTATGTTTTAATTGACCGTGTCTATAGTGGATAAAGTAAGGGTTTAATCAAAGGCATTTTTAGGCTAGGTAATGGTTTTGTGTCTTCCTTCATTCACTACCTTTCTAGAAGGAAAAGCTGTGAAGGCACCTATATAGCCATCTACTCGTAGCCTATTGTGATGGACTAATTTGGAGGACTCTTTGTTTATTCCTGACAACAAGCGATAAGAGCCTAAGAGGCTTGGGTATTTAAGTGAGCCTCGCTCCACCTTCCCTCTGGGGGATCTACAACGGGAAATCCATTTGACAGTCCGTCACACACCATAGCTCATCGGCACGTACCTTAGTGTATAAAAAGGGGTGCGCTCACTTGGTTGCTCGAACCTTTGAGTGGGGAGACCTAGTTGTGGGCCATCCTTCGCCGGTGAGAGCCTTTGTCTATACTCTTGCTAACCCACCCATAGACCGGGTTGGCTAAAGTAACAATTATTTCCTTGAATATGTGCTTGTGGACCATCCTCATTTGGATGCAGTCGGACTATTGTCAGAAATGCGGGCTTGCTGGGCCATTTAAACTGGGGCAAGTTCACACCTTATGACTATTAGGCCAAAAGCTTCTGAAATGTTGATGGGCCACTTTTGTAGAAATTATTATGTCATGTTTGCATCATCTTTCTTTTATGCTTGTGTTTGAGAACATCGTTGTTTGGATCCATTTGGACCATTTATCATGGGATATGGGCTTGTTGGGCCATTTAAACTGGGACAAGAACACATCTTATGACGATTGGGCCAAAAGGCTTCTAAATAACAATGGGTCATTTTATGATTGTGTTCGGAATATTATCATTTGGATTTAGTTGGGCTCTTTGCCA
>SKCR01030055.1:0-59341 GCA_019454045.1 Zanthoxylum bungeanum
TGTGCCGCGGCGTCAAAAGGAAAAAGTTTTAAAAAAAATTCAGCAACCCCATGAACCCAAAAAACAATATTATTTAATAGTGATTATATTATCTTTTAATCATGATTTAATCTGTATTCAAACCTAATGCAACTTTTTTTTTTTTTTTTTTCAAAATGGTAATCAAATCCATCATGGTGGAAGGTGGATTATCATCATGTTGGAAAATATCTCATTTTAATTCCCTGAAAAATTTCAGTTTGATGCTTTGATTATTAATGAAATGGGAACATGGTCGGTCCAGAGTTTTTGGGTGTCCGGTGCGAAAATTCAAAATGTGCCCTTTTTTTTATTATGAAAACATATGTTTTAAAAAAATAATATTTAACGGGAGCTGTAACTCAGTCGAAGCTGGGGGCTAGGCCCTCACGCCCAAATTATATTACTTGAGAAAATATACAAAGGGGGACATAGTACCTAAACCCCGACAATAAAAAATACAATCATATACAACAATTCTAGCAAAGTTCCTTGAAATTTCAACCTTTAAGAAATTGTCTTCTAGCATTTTTTGAAGCAAAATCATCAATTATATCATCATACTCTAAGTCTTCAATCTCATCATTTTCAATGCATAAGATTGCTAATTCATTTAGTCTATCTTAAGTCATAGTGGTCCGCAAGTAATATTTTAATAATTTCAATTTTGAAAAACTTCTTTCAATTTTGGTACCCTTAATTTTTGAACCCTGAACAGTAGCATTTGTGGCACTGTGTCAGGCCCAGCCCCGAATGGGAAGTGCTTATGAGATTTTGTAACTACGATAATCAAACTGACTAATTAATTAATTATAGTAAGTTCAATTTATGTGTAAAGAAAATCATTACGTATGATTGCGTTAAGGAAATATTATCTCTTTATTATGGAAACGGTGTTGAAAAAATAATATATTTTTATTATGGAAACAATCTCCAATATATGATTTAAAATTCCTAAGATTTGTTACTTATTATATATCTATATTAGTAATATTTGTTTCTTATTTTTAATTTAATGTATTACATATATAAAGGCCATGTATATTGTCCTCCTTCCCGTCCTTTTTAGAAGCCGAAATTTACTACTCCCCCCTCCCCTGACAAGCTCCCCCCGTCCCGACCCTGTCCCCTGCCAAAATTACGAAACTGCCCACCTTTTTAATAAAAATTCCCTCAAATTATCTCCTCTTAAATAATATATATATTAATATAAAAATAATATATATACTTATTTCATTTTATTAATTAAATATTTTTATTTCATAAATATTTTTATTTTTGTTAAATTTAAATTTTTTGCTTTTTATATATATAATATTTTTTATTTGTTTAATAAATATTACAAATTTTGTTTTTATTCATTTAATTTTTTTGATTATTTTTTAATTAAATTAACACTACTTATGTACAAAAAAAAATTTAAATAAAAATTTAATTTATGAAATAATTTTTTTGATGATTTATTTGTTTAATAAATCTAATATATTTTTATACATATTTTTTATTTATTTTGAAAGTAGAGAAATTTATTTTATTAAAAGTCGTGTTGATTCTGATTATGATTTTATTTTTACTTTATTAAAATTTGTTTGTCTTATTTACTTTCGTAAATCAGTATCCATATCTACTTTTACTTTTAATTTATTTTATTTGTACTCTTTTTTAATTATATATTTCTCTAATATATATGAGAATATTTTTATAATACATAAGTAGTGTTGAATAAATTAAAAAAGAATCACAAAAATTAAATAAAAAATGAACACAAAATAATTAATAATAAATATGAAATTGTAATATTTATTAAACAAATAAAAAAGATTAGATATATAAAGAGCAAAAAAATATAAATTTCTAAAAAAAATTATAAAATAAAAAAATTAATTAATAAAAAATAATAAGTATATAAGTGGTGTCAAATCAATATATATATTATATATATATAGTGTAAGAAATGGTTAATTTGGATATTTAAAGTAGAAGACAGTGGATTAGCAATTTGGACAAGTAATTTTCCCAACTCCTTACCGCCAATTACATAGGGCTTGGGATGATTTTCTTCTTCTTGTTGTCACGTGCCACGTTCCCAACCAACTCCAAAACTTCAGCAGCTTCCATCCTCATACTCGTCTCCTCACGCCGACCCTCCCTAACTCGACAAACGTTGGAAACCTCACCACCAAACCACTCATTCTGGGCCGCGCGCAGGTAAAACTACCGGTTGTCTCAGGCTCTTACAAGAAGTGCACCCCTGAATTTAGGGGTGGGCCTCGGATCGAATCGAATCGGATCTGATCCGATCCGATCCGATTTGATCGGATCGAATCGGATTGGATCCGATTCATTTATCCGATCGGACAATCACAGACGGATTCGATGGATTTCGGATCGGATCGGATAAACGATCCGATCGTTTTTTTTTTAATTTTTTTTATAAGCAAAACGACGTCGTTTTGCAGTGTCAAAAACGACGTCGTTTTGCATAAGTTAGGGTTCATTTTGGTTCATCTTTCAACCTCAACTCTCAGTCTCTCAGTCACTGTCACTCTCTCACGGTCTCATACTCTCATCTCACGATTCTCACCCATAGTTTCAGACTATCAAAATTTCAAAAATCAGACTTCTAAGTTCTACTCTTCTTCTGTTGATCTGTTCTTCATCATCCACTTCCTCCGTTCCTCGAATCAGCCACACACAAGTACACAACCAGCGACATCAGACACAACCAGAGACATCATCCACGCAGGTTTCAAGTTTCATCAAGGATCAAGGTAATTAACTTCTTTCTCTACTTCATTGATTCATTCACTGGACAGTGGACACTTCATCTTCATCAAAAAAATCTGGGTTTTTTGGTTTTGGCCCTTTTGGGTGTTTGATTTTCTTCGTCTGTTTGAGGCGTTAGCTTACAATTCATTAAGAGTTGAGACATTGATTATTATAATTTAATTGCCATTTGATTAGTTAAGATTAAGAATTCGGATTCTGTTAGTGTTCTGCATCTTCACGGTGGACAGTCACTGATTCTGTTTTAACCGTTTGATTAGTTAAGATTAAGAATTCGGTTTCTCTAAAATATGTTAGCTTACAGTGCATTAGCCGTGAGGCGTGAGGAACTGAGGATTATATTCTTGATAGTTGATAGATACGGTCATACAGATGTTTTGATTATTTAGGGTTTAATGGTTTATTAGGCGTGGGTGTTTGACTGTTTGTACAATTGATAATTGTAATTTCACTGCAATTTCAGTAGTTAGTACTTAGTAATAGTAGTTAAATGAATGTCAGTTCATTGTTAGGATTTAGGAATGAAGCCATCATATATCCTTCCTTCAAAACACAAGAAAATGCAAATTGCAGCTTTATGTATAAAATGCATGCTATAAATAAATTAGTATGATCTTGTAATACTGAAACAAAAAATGTTAGGCTTCTGTCCAACATTTGGTGGTGTAGGGTGAGGTCTGAGGCAGAAAATGCATACTGTGATTGTGTCTGTGAGGTCTGAGGCAGTGAGGTGTTTGCTATCCTTTTGAAACTGTCAAAGAACTCTATGGAAACTGCCAAACTGGAAACAGGAAAGGAGTGAGCCAGTGAGGTGTTAGACACTTAGACTGTTATTGTATGATGGCTTCATTCCTAAATCCTAACATAGATGCTACTGAAACATAGAAGCTATTGTGATAATTCTTATGAAAAATTTCTTCTACAATGTAATACTGATACTGAAACAGGAACTTGAATGGAATGTAATCAATGTATGATCAGTAGTTAGTATCATATGTCTAAATTCTAATTGTTTATTTTATTTTTCTTGTAGATGAGTGGGTTTGAAAGCTCACACGACATTAGTGGGTCGGAATCAGATTCATTTGATGTACAATTAAGAGAACCAAGGAAAGAGAGAGACCGCCATTGTCAAAAAAACATGATTCTTCGCCATCAATCACATCAGTAGCAAATAAAATAAGAAATAGAAGATCTGAAGTGTGGAAAGTTTTCCGCATGTGTGAAGATAATCAAGATAGGGCTGAATGTATGTATTGTCAGAAGACTTATGCTTGTAGTTCGAAGGATCGGTCAACAACCAACTTGAAGAGGCATATGGAGGCCTGCAAATCATATCTGGCTTATTGTGAAGCACAAGGTGTTTTGGTTGGGGTTGGTGAAGAGGGAGGCACGAGTGGAAATCTCTCCGTGAGAGATGGTCATTTCAATCAAGCAGCGTGTCGGAAAGCAGCTGTGAAGATGATCATTGTTGACGAGCTACCATTTAGCTTTATAGAGAAAGAGGGTTTTCGACATTTCTGTAGTGTTGTCGTCCCTCGTTTTGATGTCCCATCTCGTAGGACTATAACAAGAGATATCCTACAGTTGTTTGCTGATGAAAAAGTGATGTTGAAGAGTATTTTATCTGCGGGTTATCAGAGAGTTAGTTTGACCACCGACATATGGACGTCAATTCAAAATATTAATTACATGGTTATCACTGGACATTTTATAGACAATGATTGGCAGTTGCATCGGCGAATCCTTAGCTTCTGTCCAATTAACAATCACAAAGGAGACACTATCGGAAGGTTAATAGAATCTTGTTTACAGCATTGGGGTATTGAGAGAATTTTCACTATAACTGTGGATAACGCCAGTGCCAATGCCGTAGCCATCCAACAGTTGGTGAGGAAGATGAAGACGTGGAGGGGAGATGCATTGGTGCTTAATGGAGAGTATGTGCATATGCGGTGTTGTGCTCACATATTGAACTTAGTTGTGTCTGATGGTTTGAAACAAATGGATGACAGCATTATAGCAATTCGAAATGCTGTTAAGTATGTGAGATCTTCTCCATCAAGATTGGAAGCATTTAAATCGGCGGTAGCACGTGAGAAGATTGAGAGCAAGGGCAGTGTCATCTTAGATGTTCCTACTAGGTGGAATTCCACCTACTTAATGTTGAATGCTGCATTAGACTTTCAGAAGGCCTTTGATCGAATGATTGATGATGATGGTCACTATGCTCCATATTTTAGAGATGATGAAAATGGGAGCAAAAGGGTTGGGCCTCCTACAGATATAGATTGGGAGAAAGCTCAATACTTTGCTGATTTTTTGGAGATTTTTTATGATGCAACGAATATGTTCAGTGCCTCATCCACCGTCACATCTTGTTTCACCTACAATGAGATTTGCAAGATTCATACAAGTTTGAAAAACCTGGCGCGTAATGAACATCCTCTTTTGCATGACATGGCATTATCTATGAAGATGAAGTTTGATAAATATTGGGAGACCACTGCCAAAATCAATAAATTATTGATTGTGAGTACTATTCTTGATCCACGACGTAAGATGACATTTGCCTCTGTTTGCTTTGGTATACTTTTTGATAATGATGATGTGAAGATAGAGGAAATGAGAAAGTCTTCTAGAGATTTATTGAAGAGATTATACGATATGTATAATGATTGGTATGGCACAAATGGGTTGTTTGTTGACAGTGATGGATCAAGGGCTGGGGGTGTAACTGGTGTTGGTGGAGATGGGTCTAGTGCTACACAATCTCAGCCATTTGTTAGACCGCGAGTACAAGATAGAGTGCGTAAGCGCAATACAAACGTGCAACCTGATGATCCATTTCAAGTTTTTCAGACTAGTCATGCAATGCATCAAGAGGATAGTACTGAGGTTGAAATGTATTTAATGGAACCCTATGAGATTAGTCGTGACCCTAGCTTTAGTGTTCTGATGTGGTGGAAAGCAAATACCGGTAAGTATCCAATTTTGGCTAGGATTGCTCGTGATATTTTGCAATGCCGGTATCAACTGTGGCATCTGAATCGGCATTTAGTACGGGTGGTCGTGTTCTTGACAGTTTTCGTAGCTCATTAACTCCTGTTATGGTCGAGGCTCTAATATGCACTCAAAATTGGATACGGAATAGGCTTACAATTGACAAAACCAATGAAGTGGAAGCAATGTTATTGGAGGCAGAGTACTACGAAAAACTTGAGGAAGGTAAAAACAAAATTATTAATTACTTAATTAGTTTTTTAATTTTTAATTTTTTATAATGAATACCATTACATTAAATGCAAACTTACTAACTGTGAATAATTTTTTATTTTATTTTATTTGAAGAATATCACAAGACACAAGTTACAATCTGAATCACAATCACCGGATCATGTCGTTGGCAACATAGTTTGGGGCGAATTATCTTTGAAGGTACAATTTTGACAAAGTTATGTTTTTCTTTGATTATTTATTTGAATAAACATTTACTAGCTTAAAAAATAGGGGAACTTATTAATTTAAGGAAGTATTGAAGTAAGACCTTAGTAGCAAAGAATTAGTTTGTTCATTTATTTCCTCTTTTTACGATATGATGGTGCCTTTACGATATGAAGTGGTTATATATTTATATTTTATATTTCAGAAACATTGTTTATTAATTTCCATCTTTTGCAGGCTTGATGTTGTTGTGATGCTGCCTGCTGCCGTGTTGGAAGTGGAAGGACATGTTTTGTTTTATAGTTTTTTGATCTTGACATCTTGATCTTGTGGTATTGTTATGTGTAGTGTGTACTCTAGTAATTGTACTGTGTGATGTGTCAACTACTATTTTATTTTTTCATCTTGTGGTCATGTTGTAACATGTTATTGTTATTGTTGTGTGTACAAGACTACTGGAATCGGATGATCCTTCCAGCTGTGCTGAGTCTGCTGACAGTGCTGTACTGCTGCTCTCTGTAATTTTCGGATCGGACCAATCCGATCCGTTTAGAATCGATTCGAATCGAATTCGATCCGATTCGATCCGGTAATTTTCGGATCGAATCGGATCGAGTTCAATTCGCCATTCCGATCCGATCGGATCATATATATCACCGAATTTCGGATCGAATCGAATTCGGATTCGGTTCGATCCGATCCGAATCCGATAATGCCCAGGCCTACCTGGATTCGAACCCAGAACCTCAAGGTGAGATCCTGAACCCACCCTACCAAACCACACCCCTTGGGGACACCCTAACTCGACACACGCTCCCGCACAATCCACCAAGTCTCCGTCAGTCTCTGCAAAGGCCGTTACCTTATCGTTATTTTAAACTTCTACTTTTATTCTAGGTATTTGATTTTTGGTTTGGTCAAGGACAATCCGGCGTCGTTTTCATCTCAGTTTCAGTTTGAGATCTCGTACGATTACGAATGCGTCGCTCCTCTTAAAGACGATTTGGAATGGATGAGACTTCTGATCAACTTATTTGTGTGGGTTCTGCCAAGGATGAGACTTCTGATCAACTATTAAAAAGTATACTTGTTGGGCTTGTCAACATTGGAAACTATCGCTTCGTGTTACAGGCTAACCCACAAGACCCATCAAAGATTTCTTGAAGAAGACATTATTGGTGAGGCAGTGCTTCTATTGAGCGTTTGGGGTTTCGGCTCTCTTTCCGTCTTTCGTTCTTTTTTTGGGGTTCGGCTCCCTTTCGGATTTTTGTTTTGTGTTTTTTTTTTTGGGCTTGGGTTCCATTTTGAGTTTCATTTCCTTTTCAGACTTTGACTCTCTCCTTTTGGGCTTTCAGCTCCTTTTGGGATTTCGCTCCCTTTCGAACTTCGCTCCCTCTCGAGTTTCACTCCCTCGTGGGCTTCAGCTGTCTCTTCTGACTTCGTAAGTTAAAACTCATCAATTATCTACAACTTTCAAGATTTCCACTTTCAAGATTCCGATCTTCGATTTCAAGATACAAACTCGAGTTTGTTCCTAAGGAAATAATATATCTTTATAATGAAAATGGTGTTAAGTAAATAATATATCCTTATTATGGAAACAATCTCCAATATATGTGTTGACAGATGATTTTCGTCCCAGTGGCATTTTCGAGATAACTCACTCGAGACAACCTTCCATTAACCTTGAATTTATTTCGTTATGGGGAGACCAAAGGCAAGTTTAGTAAAATGTGAGAAAAACAACACAAGTTGGTAAGAGAGTTTTAACGTGGTTCGGCGGAGTTAATCCTACTTACGTCCACGGGCACAAAAGGGTGGGGGTTGTTTTTATTGCCTGAACTAACGGCCGACCTGTTCTGAGTGAGGTCCGAATGAGGCCGAGCAGTTTAAAGAGTTTTACAAGTAGTGTTTGTTTTCTTCTTTTTGTTTTACAAGTTTTTGCTATCCCATAACAAATGAATCTAACTTTCCTTTATATACTAAGAGCATTACAACACTTTTACTCCAGCTTTATGACGCCAGCCTTGCAGGTCTGCAGATTTCTGGTGATTTGACAGGTTCTCTTCCCCAATCTTCCATCGCCGAAAGCGAAGTCTACCCTCTCATTACTGTCACATCACTCTGTTTATCCTGTAAAGATCTTTCGAACAGTAACACATATTAGAGATGCCCTGATCACACATCGGTCTCCAAATGATTGGCCAGATGGTTAACCGGACTACCCAAACTGATCTCGGCCCGACCCAAAACGTCTGAGCTCATTTTCCGTGGTATTTAAGGTGAAACAGAACTGAACTGAGCTACCGGGCTCCTGCTGTGGTCGGTCTGAACTGTCATGAACTATCCGACCCATCCTCTGTGGTCTGTCTCTACTCTGATGTGGTCGGTCTCTGAATCTGTATCATACTGTGTGCTCTAGTCGGCTAGATCCGAAAATCCGTGTGCAGACTCTCTCTCTGGCCAATGAGTAACTCAAATCCTCTGAACATTTGACCCTATAAAAGGGAAAATCTCGTCTCTGCCCTTGCCGAAATGATTCAAAACCCTTAGCCGCAGAAATCCCCATCAATATTTGTCTCCTAGTTCTCGGTTCCAACGAGTGTGTGAGTTGGTACCGGGAACTACAAAGATTTGAAGTGCGATATCAAACTGGTCGTCATTGGTCATCTTTATATGCTCGGTCACTGCAAACTCTGATGCCCTTTCAACTGACTCCTCAACTTGAAGCAAATTTCCTTTCAACCTGTATGATATCCTCCCTCGAGAATCGCAAGCCATCACACCCCCTTAAATGCCCATCAAATCACCTTTAGGGTTTGGTCTGGGCCTGACACTTGTCGAACATCCGTGCTCTTCCCGCCAAAAGACCAATTCGATCAATCGTTCATCGGGAAACCGAAAGGTTTTCAATCTCAGTCGTTCATCTTACACTGAGCAGATGGAGTTCAAAGCCGACATGCAGGGCAAATCCAAAGCCTCTCTCTGATCCAACGGCCAAGAATATCCTGAACTAATTATAAAAGTGTATAGCAACATACCTTCCTCCCTTTTACAGAAATTAGAAACTTCAAGGTGCAAAAGCTTTTTCGTTCTTGAGATCAACAAACTTCCAACCGACCAGACTAATTTGCCAATTCTTCTTCCCAAATCAAGTAAGTCCCCGCCCGACCCTTCTCTATTTCTGTTTCTGCAAACTATTATGATTGTTCCTGGTTTGTGAATACTTACTTGCTTGTTGATTTTTTACCTGTTGTTGCTCGTTCTCATTTTCTTCTATCATACTTATCTTCTCGTTCGATACTGCGAAGGATGTTTTGGGACTTGGTGCTGGGTGTGTGGTATATGTGTTCTCTGGTTGAAGGATGGGTAGTGGGGTAACACGCATGTGTTTCGGGTTTCTTAAGTTTTGTGTTTGGGTGTATGTGTTTAGGGAGAGACTTGTTGTTTGTGGCTATTGCTAGGGCATTTAGAGACTGTAGGCCTAGCATTTCCTCAACTTTCATGTCAAAATGCTAACCTTTCTCAACCTGCTGGAGAGATCCTCCCAAGGTCACCCACGCGGGCCGTTCGAGGATCAATGTGGCCCATAGCTACGCCAGCCTCTGGAAGATGGTAGTCAATGACTCTGCCTTCTTGGAGTCAGGGCTCATCCGGAGTGCACCTCCACAGGTCCCGAGACGGATAAGTAGGTTCCTACTGACTTTCTGATTGATCCTCTTGCTTGCTTGGCCCCTAAATGACTTGAAATCATCTAATTTCCGAACTTATCATTCTCTCTATCTTTTACTTGGCAGGAATGTCAAGACGACCCAATGTTCTTGACAAAATCAAAGATCTGGCGAAGAAACCCGGGCTGAGTGAAGCGGGGGCCTCCCAAAAAAAGGCGGCCGCAGTGGAGGCCAATGATAAAACTAAAGCAGTGGCCCGTCATTCTGAACAATAAAAAATCTCATCTCCAAGAGCGGTCCTGGTGCTTGAAACCTGTCGTTCTAGGTCTTTCAGCAAACGAAAGAACCTGATAGGATCGGGAGGTGCCTAGCAGGAAGAAGAGGAAGAAGAGGAACAACCTCTGATCAAAAGGCAGACTGCCCGGAGAAATAGCAGAACCGTAGAGGCTTCCTCCAGAAAAGGAAAAGGCATCGTAGTGCTCGGGGCGTACGACCTCAATGAAAACATCTGAGAGGCCACTTCCCACTTTGTGTCGGCATTTAATGAACTGGCCGATGCAATTCCTCTGAAAGAGATCCTGAAATACGAAGACGTCTCTCCCGAGGACGTGGTCACAGAGTTTTGCTTATAGATGGCCAAGGTAACAAACTTATTGTTTCCGTCCTGCATCTTTACTTAGCTACTGTGCTGATTTTTTTTCGCAGGAAAATTATCTTATGGCCAAGAACAAAAACCTTCTCTTAAGTCTTCTAACCGAGGGAGGCCAGGCTTAGAGGCTTCAGAGACAACTTTCAGAAAGGAAAGCCGAGCTGGCCAACAAAGATGCGAGAATAAAGGCTCTGGAGGGGGTCAAGGATGAGGCCCTCAAACTGAATGAATCCCTTCGGAATGCGGCTACCTAGGCCAAGAAGAATTCTGGAACTGCCAAAAAGGACATGGAGGCTGCTCAAGAAGAAAGCAAGCATCTGCGGTGAGAGTTACATAACGCCGAATCTTAACTGAGGAAGATGATTGACGACAAAGATCGGGTTCAGGAGCAGCTGAAAAAGAAAGAGACTGATCTGGAGATGAGGGAGGTTGCGCTGCAGAAGAGGGAGGCTGAACTAGAGGGCGAGCTGGAGAGCGCCTAACTCAAGAGAATCAGGTATTGTGCCGAGATTATTCCAATCTTGATGCCTGGAGTTAACATGGAGCCGATCCACGTGGCCATCCGCTTTTGTAAAAGAGAACACTCTGCAGATGAGGCCCGAGAATTACTTGCCCTCCCTTCGGAGGAAGTCTATGATCTGGAGCTCATCTCAGCCATGCCCATGTCTTCGATCACTGAGGAGGTCCAACCTGAGGCTCCTGCCCTTGAAGTACCTGAGGCCGAAGTTGCAACCCCTCTTTCTTCCCAAACTGAAACTGATGTGCCCCTTGTCGAGCCTGTATCAGTCATCTAGCCGTCCGGGCCTACAGAAGAAGAAACAAATGCTCATGCGAGGGCCAATTAGTGGGGGTGACCAAAATGGGGCCGCATGTAAGTTCAAACAACATACTTCTTTTTGTAATGATAATTATACTCTTTCTTTTAACACTTATCTCGAATACTTTCCGTTCTGTTTTCCATACTTGGCTTATTTCTACTTTGAACTTTCTAACTTGCTCTTCCAAATTTCAATGTGACCTCGTATCCAACATAATCTATCCCGAAACCCGACCCCGAGCTGAGAAGAACATTTGGCTCTGGGGGAATGTTACGTCCCCAGACCAATAAGATTGACTCGGTGGGATGTAACTTGACCCCGAGCTGATGGAACTAAGAGGCATCGGCGGAACGAATTCAGTCCCGAGCCGATGGAACTATACAGACTAGGCGGAACGAATCCAGCCCCGAGTTGGTGGAACATTACAGACTCGGCAGAACGAATCTATCCCCGAGCTGGTGGGACATAACAGACTTGGCGGAATGAATCCAGCCCCGAGCTGGTGGAACATAACAGACTCGGGGGAACGAATCCAGCCCCGAGCTGATGCGACATAACAGACTCGGTGGAACAAATTCAGCCCCGAGCTGGTGGAAAAAATAGAGTCTCGGTGGAACGAATCCAGCCTCTAGCTGGTGGAACAATACAGTCTCGATGGAACGAATCCAGCCCCGAGCTGGAGGAGCATTTGAGACTTACACGAGGGAAGATTTTCAACCTCTGAGGCTATGTGAATTCTGGCGCGGGCGTCCCCTGGCCAGTCATCAGCGAAAAATAATAAATGGAAAAAGATGAAGTTTATCAAAAATGGAGGTGACTTAGCACATACTCCATGCAAAAAATCAAGAAAAAAAAAAACAACAGCTCGGGTGCTCCGAGGCAGCATCTTGCTTGATGCCTCCAAAACACAATTCTGAACCTTACAGTTCAGTGTCCCGGCTAACCAGGCTACGAATACGCCGATCATGGGCGGTCAGACAAATCCCCACGGGGGAGGAAGACACCCCGTGTGCGCCCTTCCTAGGTGGTTCTCAATGGGACTCACCAGCCGACTCGCAAGGGAAGAAACCTATATGGGCCCGATTTACCCGAGACTCTTGTATTTAAGGGGACCATTCGGCCAAACCCAAGCCAGGTGATCTGATGGTTCACATCGGGACTCACCAGCCGACTCGTAGAGGAAGAAACCTCTCTGGGTCCGGTTTACCTGGGAGCATGATGGTCATTGAGGTAATTAAGCCATCCCCACGCCATACTCTCCGATAGTCTTCAATGAGACTCACCAGCTGACCTGCAGGGGGAGAAACGTCTCTGGGTTTGATTTATCCGAGCTATTCCTAAAATATACGAGTCATGAGGTAATAATGCTCCGGCCTCGGGGTTTGATAATGACACCCGGGATTGGCGTGACACGAGGGGTTCGTGCGTTTCCCGTATGTTCTCCATCCCTTGATGCGTTCTGGATCCTCAAAAGTGAAAGGAACCAGGTCGGAACACTTTTGCTCGGGGGTTTGATAAAGACATCCGGGAGCGGCGTGCCATGGGCTTAGTGCCCTTCCTAGTTACCGATCACCCATTCGCATCGAGCACATCCCAAGAATATTGAAAATAACTTTCGCATTTGATTAACAAACAAGTAAGATAGACAAGTTTCTTAAAAAAATGAGAGTTTTATTCATATTCAAATGACATGCTGCCCTTCTTACAACTTTTTTAAGTCATTTTATGAGAGACTTTCACAATATTTTCTTTTGGTTCTTGTCTTGCAGTCCGAACATATCTTATAGTATGAGCTTGATTCCGAAAACTCCCGATGCGTATGCCGTAGTTGTAAACTTCACACTCAAGTTGGTTCCCGAGTCGGGGCTTCTACAGATCCTACTGGTCTGAACTTGATTATGAACTTGGCTCACATGGTCTGCTGCACCAAACGCTCCACGAGCGTTGATGAATAATGCATTTTCCCTGGACCCTGCATATCCCGAGCAAACCTGGGAGCCTAGCCGAGGCCTTCGGTCTTGGCTCCTTGTGGTTCTCCCCGTGGGCTTTTTCTCATTTCCTCTCATTCGGGGAGACCACCACACCAATTGAGTGGGGCCCTGAGGGGCATCATCCCCTGCCATTGGCTGACTAGTTCCTTGTCCGATCCTTCAGCACTACCAACCGGTAGAACTGAGGACTCTGGCAGACCGAGCAAGCATGACGCTTAGCCTCGGAGGGACTTGTTCAACCGCTGCCAACGGACGTTACCCATTCACAACGTTACATTCTATTTCACAACTCAATCTGGATGGGTGGCCGTTGGCTAACCCTCTTACATTTCATTCCACAACTCAAAAAAGAAAAGCTTCTGCTACCAACCCTCCTGCCTACGAACCCTTTCTTTCTCCCGTTCTGATCTGTTTCTTCCCATTCCTTTCCCCTTCCATCCATTTTGTTGCTGAACTATCCAACAACCCATGGTTCCCACCTTCTACCATCGTCTTAATACGCAAGTTTTTTTTTTGCTCTCTCTCCCCAAAGACGACGCCAACTGTTGACGGATGATTTTCGTCCCAGGGGCAGTTTCGAGATAACTCACCCGAGACAATCTTCCATCAACCTTGAATTTATTTGGTTATGGGGAGACCAAAGGTAAATTTAGTAAAAGGTGAGAAAAACACACAAGTTGGCAAGATAGTTTTAACGTGGTTGGCGCGGAGTGAATCCTGCCTACGTACACGGGCACAAAATGGTGGGGGTTGTTTTTATTGCTTGAACTAACTCGGTCGACCTGTTCTGAGTGAGGTCCGAATGAGGCTGAGCAGTTTAAAGAGTTTTACAAGTAGTACTCGTTTTCTTCTTTTTTTTTACAAGTTTTTGCTATCCCCTAACAAATGAATCTAACTTTCCTTTATATACTAAGAGCATTACAACACTGTTACTCCAGCTTTATGACGCCAGCCCTGCAGGTCTGCGGATTTCCGGTGATTTGACAGGTTATCTTCCCTAATCTTTCATCGCCGAAAGCGAAGTCTACCCTCTGATTTCTGTCACATCACTCTGTTTATCTTCTGCCACACACAATATACTGGATCCAGCCTGTAAAGATCTTTCGAATAGTAACACATATCAGAGATGCCATGATCACACATCGGTCTCCAAATGATCGGCTAGATGGTTAACCGGACTACCCAAACTGATTTCGGCATGACCCAAAACGTCCGAGCTTATTTTCCATGGTACTGAAGGTGAAACAGAATTGAACTGAGCTACTTGGCTTCTGTTGTGGTCGGTCTGAACTGTCCTGAATTGTCCGACCCATCCTCTGTGGTCGGTCTCTACTCTAATGTGGTCGGTCTCTGAATCTGTATCATACTGTGTGCCCTGGTCGGTTAGATCCGGAAAATTATGCCTGAACTCTCTCTCTGGCCGATGAGTAACCCAAATCCTCTGAACACTTGACCCTCTAAAAGGGGAAATCTCATCTCTGCCCTTGCCGAAATGATTCAAAACCCTTAGCCGCAGAAATCCTCATCAACAATATGATTAAAGAATCCCCAAGATTTGAAACTTTATTATATATCCTTATTAGTAATATTTACTTCATATTTTGGTTTCATGTATTTCCTGTATAAATGACTCATAATTTCAATATCTAACGGGCATAATCGAATTGATTTTTATTATCCTTATAAAAAGTTGGTAATCCAAATTCCAATCTTAGAGAAATAAGAAGTTAATAAATATATTTGATTTACCCACCCATTATCCTTTTTTAAAAAAAAAAAAAAACATTGTGCATGGTTTGAATCAAAGTGCTTCCATATGCATCACGAATAACAAATGAAAGTGAACCAAAATCGAGTTTAGGGCCATTTATTCTTTAAAATTAAAGGATTAATTTCCCTAAACATAATTTTCTTATAGAAAAAATGAAAATGCTAATGAGTGTTCTTATGGCATTGGTTAAGAATCCATTTAAGGAAAATTTTAGTGGGAAAATAATAAAAAAAAAATCATTAATGATTTGACAGTTTTTTCATTCCCCATAAAAATGATTTCAAAACTTTCCTTAAATGGATGCTTAAGGAGTGCCCTAAGGGCACTAATTAGCATAACCCTAGAAAAAATTACATTATGCACGGCCTATAATTGGAGAGGGGATCGAAGAGATTGAGGCATTCAAATTTTGACTCTCACACTTGAGTTCTCAAAGCACACAATTCCCTAAACATAGTCTACCGCCCTCATGGTAACAAACTTCAAAAATTGAGATAACATTTTGTCTTGTTCTTCGCATTTCTCACTCGACACCACTGCTGACTTGAGTATCGGAGTGCCTACGACATCCACTTCACCGGTAGATAGTTACTTTGTGCTCTGTTTGCCTTTGTTTTACAAGATTATCGGTACCCTCATCCTACGAAATCTCAATTATGAACATCACACTTCTACACATTGTTGAAGTGATAATATTGGCAATTTGGACATTCAATATTAGGTACGACGGGTAAAACGGGTCGAAATCCTTGCTTTTGTCAGCGTGATAGGAAGCACGGACTGGCAACAAGGAGGCCGGGCATGCCTGCACACTACTTGCCTAACACTCTTGAAGAGTGAAGGAGGTCGATCGACGCCGAGAACTTCCACAAGTAACGATGTTGGCAATTCATATAGAGCTGTTTATTTGTCTTTGTGCCCAAGATGGGTTGCTATGTAAATTGACTAATTTACCTTTATGAAATAATTAAACTTTCATTTGCTCTCTAATTTTTTTTTTTTTTTAAATATTTGGGTTGGGCTTCTTCACATTCAATCATTAAGGCCTAACTTTTGGTTTAACAATAGAAAGCCTAATAAATAAAAAATTTCAATAGATTTTCAAACAAAATTTGCCAATGTGCTGCTAGTGCAAAAATCAATGACCAACAAAATTTTAACAAGCAAATTCAAAGGAGACAAAGATGGGATAAAATGGAGAAAAAACATGATAAAACGACATTATTTTAATCGTGTAATTTCTTTTATAAGCACAACTAAAATGACGTTTGTTTGGCCGTATTTTTGCTCTATTTGTCTTGGTTTGATCTACGCATCTGTCCTCTTTTAATAAAGTTCTAGTATACGGTATAAAATTTATCTGGGCCTGCCCATTTTTTTTGGGAAAATGGAAAAAAATAGGTCAAACTTTTTATTAGTAAAAAATGATTTAAGGGTAATAAAAATGGACTAAAGATGAATAAAATTTAAAATCTTAAGAATAAAGAGAAACCAATTTAGTTGTAAGTTTTTAAATTTTTTTTTTTTAATAGTAAGTGATGGGAAATATGGTGTTTTTTAATAAATTTCAAAAAAAATTACATGAAAACATGAAGTAGTATATCATGTGTCGGGTGTATATGTCATCTCTCTCACAGCAGGCGGGTCCCGCAATTATGCGGGACCCACCTATTGTGAGAGAGATGACATATACACCCGGAACATAATATAATTTTCGTGAAAACAGAGCTGTGGATTGAAATTTTATCAGACATAAATTCAATACTTAGATGGACTTTGTACTCAGTTTTTTTTATAAATTCTAATTGATAATTATTAAATAAAAAATTTAAATATAATTAAATCTTAAATGTGCATAACTATCAAAGCATGTGTGGTAGAAGATTATGAAAAAATTAATATAACGTAGCTTAGCACCGGATCTAAATTCAAATTTATCCATGTCTAATTGTCTATGTTAATTTTATGTTCAACCCTTATGTTTACATAATTTTGTTTGTCTAATAAATTTAATGATTTCTCCACCCTGACAATTATATTACCTAAATTTATAATTTATCTATTATGACTTCCATCAAACTAAAATCTTGGTTATGTCACTAATTCCTCCTTATTATTGTGTAATAACACCTCACTTTAATTAATAATCATTAAAAATTAAATCAGTAAATAAAATTTAGGTAATATTCAAGCCATCGTTTTGGAATCGTTGGAAACCCCGCCGCCAAACTATCCATTCCGTGCTTAAGAGGAGCTGATAAAATCTCTCACTGTCTCAGGCTCTTACAAAAAACGCACTCTCTGAATTCGAACTCAGAACCTCAAAGTGAGATTCTGAACCCTACCACCGAACCATGAGAAACAATGAAATGCACAAGATCTCCCATTTGGCACCACGTTTTGAAAACCTATATTTTTATTTTAAATACATATTAAATATTAATTCCTCTTTGATTTATTTTGTATGCGGATGAAATTACTTATAGTCACATTGTAACTGTGTCTAAACAAATAAGACTCAAATATATACCTAATTAATAGTGATTTTGTGATTGTTGGTAAACAAACTAGTGTCACAAATGTGATTGTTCTTAATGTGTCTGAGGGTCGACAATGCGACTGTGATAACAAATATGACTGATGTCACAAGTATGACTAAGGGTCGACAATCTGAATGAGTCACAATCGCAATTGTGCTTAATGTGACTTAGGGTCGATAATGTGATTGATGTCATAATTATAACTGTGCTCAATGTGACTGAGGATCGACAATATGATTGAAATAACTAATGTGACTGAGGGTAGACAATACGACTAATGATCGACAATGTGATTAATGTAACTTATGTGATTGAAGACACAAGTGGACCGAAAGATGATAACTGAGGTCACAATGTGATTGGGGGTCTACAATGTGATTATGGTGGCTAATGTGACCGATGTCATAAATGTAACTGATGGTCGATAATATAACTGATGTTACAATTATGATTGTGTTTAATATGATCGAGGATCAACTATGTAATTGAGGCACCATGAATAAATTTTCAGTCACCCAACTAATAGTTACATTGTGATTATGATAAAAATATGACTATAACTCAGTTTTTTGTGACTTAAATAAAATGTTATTATAACCGTGATCTATATGACTAAAAGTCGGTAATATGATTGAGGTAAATAATGTGACTGAGGTAAAACTATTACGAATATCAATGTGAAGTATTGCATCGTAACAAAAAAACTATTTTTTTTTTATTTTTTTTAATTCTTTTTTCCCTTTTGATAATTTTACTCATTAAAAGTAAATTTTTATGTTTCACTAGAGCTAAATAGTAAAGATTCTATAAGGTGGGCCAGGATTTATATCTAATTTTGCCCCTGGATAAAATTATCAGCACCCAAAAGAAAGTAAGAATTTTTTTTTTCTCCAAATGACAATAATATTTACCTATAGAGTGGTGATACACTCACTAACAATCTCACAAATAAATTTATAAACCTCTCACTGTAGCTATAGTGATCTACAGTGAATAACTGTAACTACAGTGAGAGGGTTTGTAAATTTGTTTGTTAGATTGTTAGTGAGTGTACTTATATTTAATAGTACTGTTTCAGTTTTTGCATTCTGAGGGAGAATTTTTTTTGCCGTATTATAATATAGTATATCATCAAAATTCGCTTAAAAACAATTAATATTATCAAATAAATTGAGCAACTAATACAAGATGTAAAAAGGAAAACATTACACAACGTAAAATTTTCATGAATCATAAAAGTCCTCCAGCTTTGTCGGGTACAAATTTAAAGCATGACAAAATATCTTGATAAATGGGCAGCTGATTAACTTGTGATTCACAGGATTTACTTTAACAAATCCTGAATTATAGCTTCATTTTCATCTTGATCATCTTATTCAAGGTGAAACATGGATGCCGAGGTGGCACAAACGAATCTGAAATTTTGTTAAAATATTTCTTATAAATTAATAAAAAATATAATTTATTAATGAGATAATTTTAATTTAACTTGATTAAAATGAAGACCATCTATAATTTTTTTTTATTTTTTTGACAATTAATTTTTATCCCACTAAATTAAATTTCTGGTTTCGCTGCTGCATGGATAGTATTAGTACCCTATTAAAATCGTATAAACATGCTTTACATTAAGTGTATTACAAAACTTTAAATAATAACTCTAAAGTAATAATAAAGTGAGTGTTTATCAATTACTGTAAGCTAGCGTTTGATAGTGTCGGATAAGTGTTAACATTGTTCTGTCAAACACCTATTTTAACGCTAACGTTAACGTTTACAAAATCATAATCTTATAACATGAACTTATTTTTTTACGCTAATCTACACTCTAATATTTGTTCCTTGATTTATAAATTAATTTATACTATTTAACAATATTCTCTCACAAATGCATCATAAGTGTTTATACCTTCAAAAAGTGAGACAATTGCAAACATACTCAAAATTGAAGCAAAATAATGTAAATTAATAAAGAGTGTGAAATTTTCTGCACGACCATTAAATTAATAAATAATGTAAATTAATCGAGATTCAAGCCAAGCTATCTAAGAGGTTCCAGGCAAAAGATGTAACAGCTGTAGCCTATGTAATCAATAGAAGTCCTTCCAAACCATTGACTCAAAGAATCTTGAGGAATTATGGTCAGGTAACCTTATGATCTTTCCAGAATGAAGATTTTTTTTAGATGTGATGCTTATGCACATGTCAAAAGGGAAAGTTGGAGCCAGTAAGAGAATTGATGATGAAGAGTTTACTGATGATACTGAGCAGATGGATCAGACAGATGAGGAGCAACAATCTAAAACTCATTGGGGCCAAAACTTTCAATACTATATCTATCAAGCGATAAACAAAGATGGCAAATAAAACCCCTATGAGGTATGGATATGCTAATCTCATCTCCTATGCATTAACTATGGCAGATGTATTATTGATGAAGAACCGAAAACCTATAGAGAAGTTTTAATAAGTAAGTACAAAGAGGAGTGAATGTCTGCCATGAAGGAAGAAATGAAATCACTTTATGGTAACTAGACCCGGGTACTCGTAAAGAGTCAATTGAAAAAAAAAAAAAAAAAAAGTTGTGGGTGCAAATGGATATATGAGGTTAAAGAAGGGATACATATGGTAGATTGATTGCTAAATGATTCACACAACAATAAGGTATTGACTATACTAAAGTATATATTTATAAGGATCATGCTAGCCTTTATTGCTGTCTTCAATCGTGAATTGGATCATTAGATGTGTTAATGCTTAAAAGTAGTTTTAAAATGAGTGAGAATAACAGTTAATGTATATTATAAAGTGTTTGCAAATGGATAATATATCTACTACGTAGATGATATGTTAGAGAAATTGAAGAAATCAAAGCTCACATTAAATCAGAATTTGAAATGAAGGAACTTAGTAAAGCCAAAAAGATCATAGACATGAATATAAAGATAAATAGAAATTTGGGACCCTTGTTACAAACACAGCAAGGCTACACATTTCTAATTTACTAAAGAACGTATTATCTGCATCAGACATAATACAAGTAATGGTAATCCTGGTTGTGAGCACTGGGAAGCTATGAAGTGGTTAATGAGGTACTTAAAAGGGACATGAAGATTTTGGTCTCATCTACAAAACTGAAAATCGGTGTGATAACAGAAGATCACTAACATGGTACTTATTCGTATTGCTGGGATGCACAATAAACTGGAAGGCTTCATTACAACATATAATGACATTATCCACTATAAAAGCAGATTATATTATTGGGATATATGCAGTACCGAATCCAGAAATTTCAATCAGTGGGGGCTAAATTTTTTCTTACCAAAATAATATATAATGAATTCATATATATTTTTTTAAATTATAAGATGTTCCCTATACTTTTGAAAATTATGAAATAACCCCTAGTTTCTAAACTTTTAAATTAACCCAAAATTTTCAGAATTATATTTTTATCCATAATTTTTGAAAATACCAATTTAACCTAAAAATTTAAGTAAGAATTTATTTTAAAAATTATGTATTTTAAATTTATGTAGTATATTACATACTAAATTTCCGCTAATTTATTGTAGATTTAATCACTTTTTAAATTAAATTATTAAAAGCCTAGTGCTAAAACGCAATATTCACTACAAAAAATATGTCTTTTAGTGTCGAAAACAATCGACGCCAAAAGTCACAAGTTCGACGCCAACGTAAAATAGCGTCGAACAATTTAGACGCCAAAATGTGGACGAGAATGATATTTAGCGTCGAAATATATATTGTCGACGCTAAAAACTCTCAGTTCGCGTCCAATTTATTTCGACCCTAAAAAAATCTCCCGACGCTATAATTCATGTATTGTGACGAAACACTTCAACGCTAAAATAAATTAAAAGATAATATTTGTAAAATTTTAGCGGCGAAATATTGAACTTTTAGTATCGCAAAATTCGACGCTAAAAACTACCTTTAGCGTCGAATAGTTCGACGAAAATTGTTTTAAAATGTGTGTTTTTTTTTAAATATTATTTTACATAATTTTGCTCTAAAATATTCAATTTAATATTTTGAAAATTATTATTATTTGAAAACAAATTCCTGATTAATAGCACAATTACGAACACGTGTGTACCTGGTACCACGCATTTACCGATTTACAGGACATGATTGGCTTCTAGCAAAACACTGTGCCTACCCAATTCTCCAGAAATATTCTGCTACGGAATATAAGATCTTTGTCAGGCGTAGTATACGAAGTATTGCGTATTGCGATCCAGTATCGGATGTCACATGCAATGCCTGGGGCTGGAGTTGTGTCTGCCCCGTACGAAGCATATATCAGATCACAAGCAACTAGTCTCTTTATGATCAGAAAGTCATGACCTAGTCATACTTCCCCGATGGCTATAGCACTTAGAGTACCAGTTCTGTATCCATGCGTGATCATCATCTCCATATGACTGAAGTGATACTTCCGTCTTGACCTCACACCCAATACACTACGATTCTCAATATACCCAGAAGAGGCGTACACAGAGCCTATTAAAGCCCCAGACGACCAAAACAAAGTATATTGATTGTCGTAAGTATTAGCGATGCAAGTCTCAGGTTAAGACCAAATACACCTACTCTGATTCAGATTCCCATAGACACATAGTCATACTACAATGAGATTCCGAGGGGTCTGTCCAGAGCGAAGCTGTTTCCGTACCATCGGTAAATAGAACCTTCTATTACACTTGCATGAGTATCCAATACCCAAATATATGAGAACTATGTCGTTACGCTTTCATAACACGCCCAAGTGTAATACTAGCCTATTCCGCATTATCGATGTACAGTCTCGATAATACTACGACTATGGATATTTAATGATTAACCCTTTGTGGATTAATACTGTCTCATATCTTATTAATCCAGAACTAATCATAAGGACTTTTATCATTTATATATCCAGGTAATCCAATTACAAATGATAAAAGAGCAATTTCCTTTGTCACATAGTTAATTTGTACAACAACACCATGTTATGTACAAATAGTGATGCTATGGGTCATAATTGTCCAACACCATGTTCGTCGAATATTGGTTTCAGGACTTTTGTCATATAATCCTTATAACTTTTCCCCATGTGGCAATCAATATATTGTTGGACATTAACTTTGGTAAGATCGAAGTCGAACCACTCCTACAGGAATAGCAACCATGTAAAAATGAGTATAAAATAAAAATTTTAACTAACAAAAAATATCGAAAACTTAAGTAGCGAAGGGAAGAGCTAGTTGATTTTCGTCTCCCACGGTATCTTTCTCCAAGAAACGTAGTTTTGGGGAGCTTCAAATCGAGTTGCAGCACCTATGGCTATAGTAAACGCTGAATTATGTTGTCTTATTTTTCTTTGTCCGTCATCTGATATCTCAATCCGGATACGGCCTTGAGCCTTAACGTGCTTAGCCAACCCCAAGTCACAGGTGCGTCTTCGACCCTTAACTGTACTCAAGTCACATGTGCTAGCAGAGACTCCAACAGTGGCATATGTCCTTGCAGATGTAGATGTAGTCGCATTAGCCCGTCTGTGATTGCCTGGTGCCATCTGTAAAATAACAATCTCTATCAAGACGACACTATCAATGACAAAACAATTAATCATAATGATGCTAATGAATGTCCGACAGCATAAAACCATCTCTATGAAGACGACAAACCCATTCTGTGTACTATCAATAGGATCAATTAGAACAAGTCGCATACTCATATTCCGGAAATACAGAAACAAAAATATTTTATGGTCGAACTACCAAGCTGCTGTTCTGGAACCAGAACAGCAGCAATTGCTGCTGTTCTGCAAGTGAGGGAGTAAGTAATCATGAAAACTATAATTGTACTAACTAATAGTGTTCAATTCTGCAACAGTTACTTCATACCCATTACCATATAAATATGGGCATCATCAAGATGTAAATGTCTATACCTCTGAAAACACCAAAACCACATAGTAAAATGATAAGAAAGAACTAACATTATTATTAGTATTTGAAACTCAAGCTTCGGTAATGGCAATGGACATGTAGTATAGAAGGTTAAGCGTTTTTCAGCCAAAACACAAGCTCCAACCACAGTTGATAGTTTTATTCTCAATCATTCCATTATAAATAGAATTCTTCAGTTTTTTTTGTTTTTTTGTTAACATTATTATTCTAAAGCGTTATTCAATTTTATGTTTTTTTTAATAACATGGAATTCTTCAGTTTCTAAGAAACCCGGAAAAAAAATACTTAAGAAAACTTACAATGATTCGAATGCACAATACTCAAAAAGTTCCTCTAAATGCTGCAAAAATAAGTGAGAGTTGAAGATTGAAGCTGGTGAAGCAGAGAGAATGAGGGAAAAAAAGCAATTCGGAGAAGCAGATAAGAGTGAGGGGAAAACAAAATTAGGGATTTTAATAACCCTTTAGCGTCGAAATTTATTACTTTTAGCGTCGAAATATTCGACGCCAAAACAATGGCGGTAACTGAAAAAATATGGTAATTTTTTCGGGGGAAAATTAATTTCATACCTTCAGCGTTGAATAACTAAATGGACGCTAAAAGTCCAACCTTTAGCGTCGATTAATTTATTTCGACACTAAATATTATGATTGTAGCGTCGATTATGTATTTCGACGCTAAAGGTTAGAAATTTTAGCGTCGATTAGTTTTTCAAAGCTAAAGGAAAGTAATTTTAGCGTCGATTTATTTTTCGACGATAAAGGTAAGAAATTTTAGCGTTGATTTGTTTTTCGACGATAAATGTGACATATAATAATAATATGATAATAAATTATATTAATAATAACGAAAACAACCATTCAACCATGATATACTAATAATTCATGACAACAACACCAATCATCTATGATGATAATAATTCAAAACAACAACAATCATCCATTACATAGTAAAACTTATTCATCTATCACATTATATACTAACTAGATTAGTCACTATTATCTTCGGTATTTGAGGATTCGTGACTGGACTCGAAGTCATCTTCAGTGTTGAATTCTTCTTCATTTGCTGGTTCCACGGTAACTTGAGAATGGGGAATTATCTCAATGTCTGTATTTTCTCGAGTTAACGTGATATTTTCAGGAACAGTGATATTTGGTAAATGAAATATATGTTCAGGAACTTCAAAGTTGTCAGAGACTTGTTGTGCTTCATCTGATATTTCAACACTATTTTTCTCATGCGTGTCCCAAATGCCCATATATTGTAACTTTTCTACCACCATTCATCCATTTCCTAGCTTTGGATCGGATATATATCACAGACCGTGCTTGGGTATAAAAAATATATGGATCATTCTTGTACCAATAACTTTGAACATTAATTGACATTAGATGATTACTAACTTGAATTCTCCTATTTCTGGCATTTGTGTCAAACCACTTGCATTCGAATAGCACAATACGTCATCTGGGTCTGTATATCAACTCAATGACTGATTGCAACACTCCGTAGAAGTCAATAATATTTGAGTCGTGTTCTTCTGGGACTACAATTCCATAATTTTGAGTGACATGTGAAACATCTCGCTGCTCGGTATGAAATCTAACTCTGTTCACAATGCATCCACTGTATTCGTAAGCCTGCTTTTGAGGCCCATATGCCAATGAAAATAACGAAGAGGACGAGTCCAGTTGACCATTTTGCACTTGGTTGTTTATCTAACACATGATAATATTTATGTGTTAATATAACAAACTGGAATATTTACTATTAGGATAAAAATAAATAGACAATGTTAAGGCTTACAGTTGTCTCAAACCATTTAGGAAATTATTTTTTGTGTCTTCCATCAACGTTGTGGTCACCACCACATTGTAGCATGACAATATGTTGCCTACAAAAAATGAGTTACGTTAATGTAAGACAAAAAAATACATTTATGCACCTATAAGACTTACGTTAAATACGGTCGCACTTCATCGCAATTACTCAATATAAACCAATGCGCATGTTGAGTTTCCTCAAATGTTAGTAATTTGACACCTACTGCTTCAAACGGTCTGCAATTTTGACGGAACACTGTGATATCTTACTTATTACTTGCATCTCCATAATAGTTTCGTGGCCGACGATTAAAAGGAGTTTCAATATTCTGCATGTACATCGAACAAAATATTATTGCCTCACTTATTAAAACAGCCTCTGCTATTGACCCTTTAGGTCGCGCCTTATTTTTCACATATTATTTGTAATGTCCCAAAGCCCTGCAGATATGACAACAAATTTGCATTAATAATAAATTTAATGCACACTCAAATTTAAGAATGTAATATTTAAAACTGTATAGTACCTCTCAATGGGATACATCCATCTGTAATGGACATGACCTCCCTTCATAGCTTAAGCCGATAAATGCACGACCGGATGTACCATCACATAAAAAAACGGGTGGTATATTCGCTCCAGCTTGCACAGGATTATCACGATTCCTCGCTCAAGTTCGTCAATAACAGATGTGGTTAATGTCCTCTGACATAATTGTTTAAGGAAGCCACATAGATCAAGTACGACGTCGCATATATTCGGGGGCAGATAAGGTCAAATGCCAACAAGAATGAGAATCTCCAGAAACACATGACAATCGTGACTCTTTAACCCCGTTATTATATCATCTCTGACCCAACGCCCAATATTCGATGCATAATCATCAGGAAATTTAACCATTTTCAGCCAATCACAGAATGATTTTCTCTCTGATTGAGTTAGCACATAACTAGCAGGTGGCTTAATAAGACCTCGAGGAGTGACCTGTAAATGCAATTCACTGCGAATTCTAAGATCTTGTAGGTCTAATCTAGCATTGACAGTGTCTTTCGTCTTACCCAGAATATTGAAGAGTGTGCCCACTAAACTCTCACAAATGTTTTTTTCTATATGCATTACATCCAAATTATGTTGCAGACTCAGACTCCCCCAATATTCTAACTCAAAGAAAATAATATTTCCTGTCCAATTCAACTCTTCAGGTTGACGTTTTCGATTTTTATCTATATTATTAGGATGTTTCCCTGGTGTGATGTTTCTGAGATGTTGATGTTGGCAAAGTATATCGAATCCAGACAATGGATTGGGCATAGTCTGAGGTTCTTGTTGACAGTTGAATAATTTACTCCTCTGCCACTCAACTCAAGAAATCTCATGTGCCCTGTGTATCCTATTTTATTCCGTAATCGTTGCGAATGTGTTTGACCCGCACAAACTGGACATGCCACGTATCCCTTAGTGCTCCATCCAGATAATGAACCATCAGCTGGAAAATCATTAATGGTCCATAATAATGTGGTATGCATCTGAAAATACTGCTCAGAAGCTGCATCATAGGTATGCACACCCACATTCCATAATATTTGTAACTCCTCGATCAATGGTCTCAAGTAAATATTCATATCCTTACCAGGGGAATGTGGACCAGGGATAAGCAATGACATAAACATGAACAGATCCTTCATATATTTCCATGGAGGTAAGTTATATGGAATAACAATAATGGGCCACATACTATAAGAGTTGTACATATTCCCAAATGGGTTAAAACCATCAGAGGCGAGACCTAACCTGACATTAAGGGGGTCCTCAGCGAAACGAGGGTACATGTCATCAAATTATATCCATTCGGTTCCATCCGCGGGATGTCTAAGTATGCCCTTTGTACCGATCCTCTTTTCATGATGCCACATCATGTCAGTCATTGTGTGTCGTGACATGAACAACCTCTGCAGCCTGGGCGTTAATGGGAAATATCACAATATCTTTTAAGGCACTTTCTTCCCCATACCACGGACTTTGTACCGACTTTCACCACATATCGGACAATATTCAAGTGATTTATACTTGGCATGAAATAATACACAGTCATACTTACAAGCATGAATATATTCATACCTCATTCCCAGATCACGTAATATTTTCTTTGCCTCGTAATACGACTTAGGAAATTCGCTTCCAACTGGTAACATTTGCCTCAGTAACTCTAGCATCATATCAATACTTTTGTTGGTCATTTTGTTGATCACTTTAATGTGTAATAATTTCACAACGAAATTCAATATCGACATTCCAACACCTTCAAATGGAATTTTTTTTACCTCATCAAGTGGTTCACTAAATAAATTTTGATCATTTCCACTTAACACAGATATGTCACCACTAACACTATGACCAAGTTGTGGACCTTGTAAGTCATGCAAAGCAGCAGTTATCTCATCATTTGCAGGTTGATTGTAACTAATGCTCCCTTCACCAGAATCAATAAACCGTGATTGAGAATTATACTGCTTACCATGATAAATCCACGTACGGTAGGTTGGTGATATTCCCGGCATGTATAAATGATTATGAACTTCATCTAACCAATTCTTTTTCCAATTCAAACAATTTGTACATGGACACCGAACACGACCTTCTGCATCAATGTGTTGCTTTGCCGATTCCATGAACTCATACACTTCATTACGGTATTCAACACTCAATCTATCCACGAGCTCATCCAATTTCTATCCATTTTGGCCAAATATCTTAATAAAAAAATAGCAAATTATTAAAAATCATTTTACACTCATCAACATCACCAATTCATTATTTAATTATTTAAGCATACACATATATATTTAGTTGATCAATTAATTAGTTTACAGAATAAAATATATTTAGTTAATTAACTAATCTACATATATGCATCATAAACCACTAACACAAAGTATATAATAATTAATATAATCATAAAAAATGAAAACCATAATTTCTTACAAAAATTAAACTGAAATACTTAAGTGCGATATATCATTATTTTTTTAAAAATATAAAGATATATGAAAGAAGATTTACCTTATGGAAAATTAATTACAGTTTTATTGAAAATTTGTAGGAGAGTTGTGAAGTTGTAGATGAGAGAGTAAGATTGCAGAGGATGAGTTTGAAGAGGATGAGAGAAAAAGCAAAGGGGGAAAAAGGGTTGGGGGAAGAAGGATTTGTGACATTCTGCATTTTAAAGTATTTTTAGCATTGAAATCCTAAATTCGACGCTAAATATCTGATCTTTAACGTCGAAATTAAATTTTGACGCTAAAGGTTAACGGACTGTCAGTGGTATTGTCATAAACCTTTAGCGATGCAATTTAGTCGACGCTAAATGTCAAATTTTTAGCGTTGAATACATTTTTGGATGTTGAAAGAAGTAATTTTAGCGTCGCAATTTATATCGACGCCAATAATTATGGTAATAGTTGAAAACCTTTAGCGTCGAAAACTTTTCGACGCCAAATTATAACTTTTAGCATCGTTTTTTTACATTCGACGTTAAAAGTAGCCAATTTGGCGTCGATTATTATTTTCGACGCTAAAATTTTGACATTTGGCGTCAAAAGCAATTTTCGATGCTAAAAGAGATTATTAGCGTCGAAATTAAATTCGACGCTAAATGTTTGGACGCTAAAAGTGTATTTTCTTGTAGTGATTTGTGCTTTGAACAACTATAAATAAAAAATATATATACAAAATAATTATATATATATTAATATGTGAATATTTTACACATAACAACTATACACGATGTGGTTTAGTAAAAGAATCACTACAAATATATCAATAAATTAGAAGATCATTAATCAAACCTAAGTATAAATATAATTATTTTTATTTTTATTTAAATTTAATGGAATCCCTATTCTTTTACAAATGAAAAAACATATAAATTAGTGGATTTAAAATGAAAAATAATCAATTTTATACACATACAAATTAAATATGATTATTTTAGATATGATTAAGAAATAAGATTGATGCAAAAGTGTATTGGAATTTTTTAACTAATTTGGGTTTGGGCCTACATATTATATTAAAAAATACAACTCAAAAAATTAATAAATAATGTATTTATGGGTGTTGTTTAATTATTTAGATTTTCTAATATATATATATATATATATATATATATATATATATATATATATATATATATATATAATTTATATAAAAAAATCAGTGGCCCCCACTAGGCCCTTAGTGGCTCCGCCACTGGATATATGTCATAGAGTATAATGTAATAAACTTTGTAGTTTTTTCATTTATCAAAGTGTTGATTTTAAATTAGCATATTATAAATTGCCATGTATGCCCTTGAATACTAAATGTACTTTCAGACTTAGTATATAAGTGTTATACACAAGAGGATTTAAGTTTAAAATTAATAATCCTAAATAGTCCGTAGAGAGCAAACGAAGACAAATACTTTGTTTTTGATTTATCTATAGCTGCGATTCATTCCATATTATATGAAAACTTTGATCCGGGTTCATTCATGTGGTAACATGAGAATGGAGACACCTTGTATGATGCGATCATATAGGACTGGACCAAGACATATATGAATTTTTTTTAATATCCATTAAATAAAGAAATTCATATCAGTCTAATAGATGATCATATACGGATTGATATGAATCCTGAGTATATTATGAACTCCTTGATGGCAGGTTTGTCCTTTGATTTACAAGGGTGAGGTTGCTGTAGAAATCCTGACCAATAGCTACATACTTTGTGGACATGGTTTGGCGTGTGGATTTGGACGTTTTACATAACTATGGAATCCACTCATTCATATAAGAAGTAAAAGGGTATATTCTTTAAGGGTAGATTCGGTACTTAAATAATTAGAGCGCTCAAATCTTTCTATTATGAATAGAAAGATAAATTCATAATAGTTGTGAATAAATTATTCATTAGCGAATTAATGGTACTTATGACATAAAATAATTAGAGGGGCATATTGGATATTACGACCTGGTTATAATTATGAGATAGTCGAGGATGGTCAATCTATATACAGTGATTATATTGGTGAACGCCGATGAGGTTCGGTATAATATGTATGCAGTGACGAGAGATTAGCTTAAATTGTTTTAGTGGAATAACCTAAAGTTAATAATTAATGATACTTGGTTAAAGATTTTAATCAATATCCTGACATTATTAGATCTCGGAGTTGTAGGTTCATTTGATCCTCGTGCTAACTCGATACACTATAGAGAGCCATAAAATAATTGAAGAGTCCATTTATGATTTCACAAACATAACTGTAAGTTATGACAAAATTAGTTTTGGTTACATAAAATCAGCCATAAGATTGCTGGAAGTTGGCGCAAACTGCACAGAAAAACTACAGTGTATTTTTCGCACTGAGCTGTTACTCATGACTATTTTCGAGACTGCTTCAGTTCTGTAAAATTTTTCTATGGGTGTCAAAATATTCCTACATCTGTTAGAAATATTTTGGGACTGACGGGAGTAATTTTTGACACACAAGAGACTTCCGAAGGGGGTTGAAATCATGAATTACAGGGCTATCCAATCCATGTAATTGCCACACATTTAAGAGAAAAAGAGAGAAAAAACTTTCAAGTTCGATCCTAAGACCTAAGTGCAATTCCGTTATGCAATGAGCTTTTCATGAAGAGTTCGCGAGATTGGCTCCCTCAATTGGCATCAAGAGTAGGTTGAAAAGTATTATAATCATTCTCTTTTATTTTAGTTATATGATAATTATTGTGGAATTTATTTTTTATATATGAGATGCATGAAAAATAAATATTATATATTATAAGAGTGGGCATAAAATAAATAATTTTATGTGATAAAATTAATTCATGAGATAAATATTTATTTATTTTAATAAATACATTGGTCGTAATTTCTTTCGACTTTTGATTTTATTAGTAGTTTTTTGGAATTTAAGGTCATAAGAACATTTTAAGAATAAACACAAAAGTTATAATTTATTTTTATTATGTAACTTGCGGAGCGCATTGTCAAGAAGAACACCAAAGGAGCAACCTTTTTGCAAAGATATTCCATGGAGTCATGAGTTGAAAACCGGGGAATGCCTTAGATATTTTGTGTACTAATTAGATTAGTATAGAAAATCAAAAAGCCCAGCCAATGTATTTGTTTTGTTATATGAATGTTCACAATTCAAATTATTTGAATAACATGTCATATAGTATATTATGTCCATTTATGCACTATAACATGTCATGACATTAAATGTATGTTTAATCTAAACATAAAAGTTATGTAAATTTAAATAGTTTAAATTTAGATTAAAACACACATACAATTAATTAAATAGTTTAATTTAAATAAGTTTAAAATTTAAAAATTCAGAAATAGACAATTAATATGAGACTAGTTATTTACTTTGGTATATAGAATGGAAATCTGGATTTATATTCCATAACCGATTCCGAATGGACGGTAGTATGGTATGCACTCAGGATACAACTCCACGTGCCGAAAAAAATAACATAAGTCATGTATACTTTAATTAAATGGTTTAATTAAATAATTATCAATATCCGAAATCCGAAATCCAAATTTTAAACTTTAAATTGAACTAAAATTTAAGAGTTAAAATTGGATAGCTCATTATAAGAAAACACTTAATTTAATTAGTTAATTAAGTCATATTAATTTAGACTAATAAAATTAGTGAATAAATTTTAGGAGTTAAAATTTGAAGATATCACTAATAATTCACTAGTATTAACTAGGTTATGTCTTAAGCCACGCATAATCTAATAAAATAAGATACTAGTATAATAGAAATCTTAAACTATAAAACAGTGAGTGGGAGAGGGATATATGACAATATATTCCATGATCTCTATTATTAGTTCGATAACGTGAGATTCAAAAGGCGCATCGAGACAGCTTTGCTTTCATCCCCCTACGAATGGTGTCCATTTTGGATCAATATCAAGATCGAATTATGAGATGATAAGAATTCCAGCTGTATTCAGTGATTTGACTATTTGACACTTCACTAGTTAAGTTCAAGAGTTCTGAAATGGCGGGTTTCACTCACAAAAGAATGATTAATTGTTAATCAAGATTCATTGATCAAATCAAATGGTAGTTGATTAATATATGAGTAAGAGTTATTCTCGTATATATCAATCGATTGAGATTGTCTCGAACTAATTGAGCATCACTTGCTTGTGGGATATTAGGTTACCGTGACATAGTAATTATTTTTAGATTTTTTATTTATTTTACATAGTCCATGCAGCATGGTTAATATTATGCCAAAACATTGTGATGATTTAATATGAGATAAATGAAATATTAAATGTATTTTATCTTATTAATTTTCGGTAATGATTTCTCCAATTATTTCCATACTTGCTAACGAAAAACTTACCAGAGCAAATTATGTTAAATTAAAAAGTAACATGAACGATGTCATGGTCTACATAGACCTAAAATTTATCCTGATGGAGGAGTGTCCTTCAGAGCCAGTTATAAATGTTAGCCAGGATGTACGTGATACTCATCAAATGTGGGTCGCGGCTAAAGAGAATGCCAACTGCTACTGGCTAGCAGAATGTCTGATGTTCTTGCTGTAAAGTACAAATAATGGCTATAGCATCTATGATGATATAGTCATTACAAGACATGTTCGGGTAGCTTTCGGAATGGAAATGTCATGAGGACTTGGTTATTATTTGGTTATCGTTTCAAGAAATGAATTACCATTATGCACATGAAAATTGGAAAATAGTTTTTATGTGCTAAAGCCATTAAAGCATAACTCACTGCTCAATATCAAAATATTCAAGGTTGAAAAATCAAAAACTAAATGGTAGAAGATTTCTCATGATAACACATAACTTTGGCATCTTAAACTTGATCACATTTGTTGGAGTTAGTGCTTGAGCGCCAATCTGAATAATGTATTGTATATTTTATTATTTATTAATAAAATAATTACATTTTCATTTCATACCTTATTAATGGTAATGTCATTATGCATATTAGATTGATGTATAAATATGCTAAAAATGACATCGACCTTACATATAGTCATGTAATAATAATGGACACTAGGTGATCCGACATTGAAATAGTATTACTATTATAAATTATTCTTAAAGTAAATATTCATAGTCGTTGGTTTTAGAATACGGTCAAATTCCTATAACCTAGAAGACTAGCACATGTTAAATATTGGAATTGGAGTTCCAATGGTTTAACCTAATGTATCATGAGCTTTGGAAGCTCGTATAGACGTGTGAGTATTCGTTGAAGTGAATATTGAATGACTCACAAGTGATTCCTAATAGTTGGAAGTACACACCACCATCAATAGAAATCTCCTCGAGTCGAGTAGCATATGTGATCCTTTGAATATAGGATAACATTGATTTTGTGTGAGATCATCCAAAATTAGATGCCATATATGTCATAAACCTTTCATAGTTTGGCCTCTAGATGTTTATTGGGTGTGGACCGATGTACTCGTTAATAAAGTGTGTACCAAGATAGGATCTGTCGGCTCGTATGTGTACCATAAGGGGTTTAAGTATTCATGTGAGTAAGTCACGATTCTAAAAGGCCAATGCCAATCACCTAGGGTGGATCGTATTAGTTGTAAAGAATCATGGACATGTCGACATAAGATGTGTGCCTCGAAAACTTGACGGTGTATTCTATATTTCTTAAGCACAACTCAGATAGCCTACGACGTAGGGATTGATAAACATATGTGATGAAATCAACTTGTATAGTTCAGAAATGTCGTTCGTTTTCTTCGTGTATAGTTCAGAAAGGTCATTCGTGTTCTTCGTAAATTCGAAGATGGCCGAATTACGTACATATTAGCTAAACTTATATGACGAACGTGTCTGAACTTAGAGAGTCCCACAATATGAAGCGTACTCGTTGAGCACTTGGGTAGCCGATAATTTTTTATAATAAATAATGTTCGATATTATAATTATCAACCAAGATAATCAAGAGTTATTGGATAACATTGATTATTTACTTTGACCAAATTGGATTAATTGGATTAAATCAAAGTGGTAGACATGTAACTAATCCATTAATTTAACTTTGTCTTGATTTAATTGGATTAAATCAAAGTAGTAGACAAAGATGATTAGTCACACCTAATTATACATATTTGGAAAAGTTAGATTAAGCGCACATAAAAGTTGATTAGAACTTTTATTAATTAAAAATTTCCTAAGTTTTGCTACAAATAGCAAGCTTGAACAAAGGTTTTAATCAAGCTTAAGAAAGCTAAAAAAATAAAGTGTTAGAGAAATTAGCCTAAGTTAGAGAAGTGTTTAGAGAAGCTTTGGAAGATCTTTACAACATTTCAACAATGAGAAATCAAGATTGGATCTTGGAGTGAAGCTTGCTAGCATTGGAATCAAGATTGAATCTTGGATTCAAGCTTGCTAAACCTTGGAAGTTCTCTAACCATTTCAACAAGGAGAATGAGATTGGATCTTTGTATCAAGCTTACTAGGTAAGTTTGATCTTCTCATAAATCTATATTCTTCATTAGTGAGTTATCATTAATAAGACATATAATGATAAATTATGTATTGGATGCATAATAACATAGCTTAAAGTTGAAATTAGGCTAATGAATTGTGTATAGATGTTTTAGAACTATAAACACACAATATGCTTGTAATGAGGTCAAATATGTTTATGTTGGACATGAAATAATTAATAAGAGTTTGGAACTCTAGATTAAAGTTTAGAGCTAAGGCTACCATTCTAGAATCACTTGACCACCTTTTAGTGACCTAGAATTGTTCATGAGTCATTTCATTGTGGTATTCTATTTTGGTTTGTGTTTTGATTCAAACAAATACATATATATATTTTTAGAATACATATATGTTAGTTGTATAATATGGGTTGATGGTGGGTTTGACATTAAAATTAAATTTTAGGTGTATTGAAATATTAGGAGAAAATTGGAAGTGTTTAGAATTGGTTTGAATGTGAAAATGCTCTCTGCCAATATTTTACCCAGAGAAGCGCCCCGACTCTGACCTTCCAGTGTCACGACACCGAACATCGGTCCTATGAGCTTCACGACTCCCACTCTTCCATGTCGCAGCTCTCACAGTTGATGAACACTCAAATTTCATTTTCTCCGTTGTGGAGTTTCTGGACTCTGTTTTTGTCCATGTTTTATCCTATGAACTCGAAACAGAATGTAGTTTTACATAAAATATTTTAATATACACTCATGTTAGATATCCATGGGTTAGACCATTTTCCGCTATGCGGGGCTCTGATCCTATCCTAGGGGTTCCACATCCGCCCCAACATAATGGTATTCGCGCAGGTCTTTACTACACAACACATATTTTTAAAACTATGCCATGGTAATTTTAATTTAATTATGCTTAATTCATATTGGATATGCATTATATGTTTTTAAATTTAAATTAATTTTGACCCAAGCATGTTAATATCTTGATTGTCATAAATCTCCTATGATTAGGTGATTATTTTATATAAGTAATAGTATTAGTAATGTTGGAGCATTATTAGATGGTCTGTCTTGTCAATACGAAGATGAATGAGTTCTTACTACTTATACCCAAAACTGTCATTATTGTGAGGGTAAAAGTGCTTGGAATTTAGGTCACTTCGGTAAAACATTAAATATATCTTGATGAGTTAACACAGTCACCCAATACCGTCATTATTGTGAGGGTGTACATACGAAGCTCATTAGTGCACATTAATAAGTATACACCTGAAATTGATAAGTATACATCTGAAACACGTCTTAATCCAATACTGTCATTATTGTGAAGATAAAAAATATTTCAGGACCAAACTAGGAGTCACATGAATGTGATTGACCTTGGATGTCTACCTAATGAGTTTATAAAGGCCAAGACCGTCGATAATGTGAGGCTGGAGTAAATGTCATGGGATCCACTTCCCGCTATGAAATTTTGATAGTCAAATTTCTATTTGTCCGTTAATGGAGATTACCGAATTACGTAAAGTAATGGGAGGGCAATAATAGATTTAAAATTCCATAATCAATTAGTATTTTTATTTTGAAATGAAAAATGTTCTGTTATTGTTTAATTGTTGTCTTGTAGATGGCTTCCGCAAATCTATTAACTCGACTCTTGGATTCCAATAAACTGAAAGAAGCCGAGAACTATTTTGAATGGGAAATGAACATCTGTCTTGTCTTGGATTTTGAAAAGTTGACCTATGTAACTATCAATCCACTGCCTGTTGAAATCGATCCTGACTCCACTCCTGAATAGTTAGAAACTTTTGAAAAATGGAAGGATGATAACCTTAGGGTGAAATCCTACATTTTAGGATCGATGGTTCCAGATTTGCTCAGACAGTACATAGAGGTACCAGATGCTTAGAGCATTATGAGAACACCCAATGAGTTGTTCAAGGCAAATCAAGAAATCGAGATATATCATAGGTCTAAGGAATTATTTCATGCTATACTTAAGGATGGAGGAGCTGTCAGCATTCATGTTTTGAACATGATCGACCAGATTCGATATTTAGAATGACATAGCATTGTGATTGATGAACGACTAGGCCGTAATTTGATTCTGTCTTCTTTATATGGTACTTACGTTGGCGTTGCGTTAAACTTCCTAATGCATTCGATGCAAACTAGCTATGAAGAACTTCATAACATGTTGCGCACGACGAAGCATGACGTGAAGAAGGCAATCATATTTTGTACCTCCATGGTGGATCAAGCTCTTCAAAGACTTCTAAGAAGTCTAAGAAAATCCAAATGGGAAAAAAGAAGATCTCAAAGAAAAACTCAAAGAAACACAAAATTGCAAGACCGCATGTAGCTCGTGATGAATGTCTACACTGCAAGAAGTTTGGACACTGGCTGAAAGGAATGGCAGAACCCTCAGGTATGTTTTGTATTTTTCCTATTATTGACATCGCATTAGCCTCAGATGTAAATAGCGGATGAGTGTTAGACACCGACATTTCTACTCATATTTGAAACTTCATGCAGATCATGAAGGTTAAAAAAAGGTTAAACAAATGGGAGATCCAGCTTAGAGTTGGAAATGGCGAGACATTGGATGTCAAGGCCATAGGAAAGGTTATTCTAGATCTCCTCAATAGATGTAAATTAGATTTACATGACTGTTATTACGTACCCTCCCTTATCAGATAAATAATATCACTTCCAATATTAGATATAAAAAAAAAAGATATAAAATAAACATTAAAGATGGAGATTTATGTTTATACGATAAAGATAATTTATTGAAATGTGAAAGTTATTTATCTAACGATCACTATATTTTGGAAACATATAGAGATGTATTTAATGTAGAGGAAAATACAAATAGGAAATATAAATTAAATAATACCAAATTATGGCATATGAGACTAGGCCACATAGGTATTAGACGTTTATCCAAATTGGTAAATGATGGTTTGATTGAAAATCTTACCTTAGATCCTTATCCGATTTGTGTGTCATGTATCCAGGGGAAGATGACAAAGGCCTAATTTCTTGGTGTTGGACACCGTGCTGGAGATTTATTAGAGCTAATACACAACGATGTGTGTGGTCTATTAAATCATGCCATTTATGATGTTTCAACATGCTTCGTGACTTTCACGGATGATAAGTCTAGATATGGATATGTCTATTTGAATAGACATAAGTTGGAAATATTTGACAAGTTCAAAATATTCTGAAACGCAGTAGAAAAATAAACCAGTAAATTTATCAAATGTCTTCGATCAGATCAAAGCAGGAAATACATGAGTGAAGAATTCAGAAATTATTTAAGAGAGAATGGAATTCTAGCTCAATATAGCCCACCAAAAACACCTCAACACAATGGTGTGTATGAGCGATCCATGACGAGCTATACAAATATTCCTTATTACCTTTGGTATTACGCTTTATTTACTGCTGCCAACATACTTAATAGGGTTCCATCGAAAGTTATTTCTATGACCCCATATTAGATATGGTTCGGTAGAAATCAAAGTCTTATGCATTTAATGATTTGGGGTTGTCCTACATATGTTAGAGTTGCACAGTATGATAAACTAGCACCCATGGGGTATAAATGCAGGTTTATTGGATATTCTGATAATTCCATGGGATATCAATTCTACGATTCTAAGCAAAGAAATGTATTTCTTGTTCGTTTTACCACTTTTCTTGAAAATTAATTTTTAAGAGAAAGTGGGAATTCTAGAAAGATTGAACTTGATGAGTTTGATCCCAACATTAAGGAACTTGAGATATAACCAGAGATCCAACTAGGTGAAGGATCTACAACACAGGTTCTACGTAAGTCGAATAGTATATCAATGTCTTATGAGAGATTATTTTTAACATCTGATGTGAGCCTTGATGTTCTCCTCTTAGAGAAAACAGATCTGACTACGTATAAAGAAGCAGTATTGGATATCGATTCAGGAAAATGACAGGAAGTCATGAAATCCGAGATGGATTCTATGCATGAAAATCAAGTCTGGGACTTAATTGAACTTCCTAAAGAAGTTGAACTTGGTTGTAAATGGGAAGCGAGGGCCCGATGGAAAGGTGGAAACCTTTAAGGTCTGACTGGTAGTGAAATGTTACACTCAACATTCTGTGATTGACTATGAGGAAACTTTTTCACCAGTAGCCATGCTAAGATCCATTAAGATTTTTTTAGCCATTGCTGCATATCACGACTATGAGATATGGCAGATGGATGTGAAAACCGCTTTCCTAAATTGATTCCTTAAGGAGGATATCTATATGGAACAACCAGAGGGTTTCGTATCCAGTGAGACTTCAAACTTGGTTTGTAAGCTACAAAAGTCTATTTATGGACTTAAACAGGCATCGCGAAGCTGGAATCGTCGTTTTGATGAGATAATTAGATGAACGAGGAAGAACAATATGTTTATAAGAAAGTGAGTGAGAGCATGATAGTTTTCTTAGTCTTGTATGTAAATGATATCATTATCATTGGAAATTATATAGGATTTATGCAAAGTGTGAAAACCTACCTTTGCAAGAACTTCTCCATGAAAAATATAGGTGAAGCTTCATATATTTTAGGTATAAGGCTCTATCAGGATAGAGTTAGGAAGCTTATAGGGTTGTCGTAATCGACGTACATAGATAAAATATTAGAATGGTACGGTTTTACCAACTGTAAGGCAGCAAATGTACCTTTTCGATACGACATACATCTTTCGAAGAAAATGACACCTCAGACTGAGGAAGATAGAGTTGGAATTTCTAACTTGTCATATGCTTCTTGTATTAAAAGCATAATGTATGTCATGCTATGTACAAGACCTGACATCAGTTTCCGCGTCAGTGTGACTAACTGATATATATCTGATCGAGGTAATGATCATTGGACAGTCATGAAACATATCCTGAAATATCTTAAGCGTACTAGGGATAAGTTTCTAATATATGGAGAATGTGAGATACAAGTTGAGGGTTATATAGGCTCCGACTTCCAGGGAGATTCAGATGATATAAAATCTACATCATGATACATATTTACCCTTAACTGTAGTGCATTTAGTTGGCGATGTTCAAAACAAGGCTCAACAGTTGATTCCACCACTGAGGCGGAATTTATAGCGCTTTCAGAAGCTTCTAAAGAAGCTGTATGTATTTTAATTTTTATCACAGAACTTAGTATTGTGTCTAGTATTGTGAATCTGATCCCATTGTACTGTGATAATAGCGGAGCCATTTCTCAAGCTAATGAGCCGAGGGCGCATTTCAAGTCTAAGCACGTGGAAAGGAAAAACCGCGTAATTAGAGAGATTATTAAACAAAAAAACATAGTTGTCTTGAAGATTCAAGGACTAGACAACATAATAGACCCGCTTACAAATGCCTTACCTCCTAATTTATCGATAAACATGTGGAGGAGATGAGACAATGATACCATTCAGATTGGCACTACGCAAGTGGGAGTTTGTTGAAGTTGGTGCTTAGAGTGTCAATCCAAATAATGTATTGTACATTTTATTATTTATTAATAAAATAACTACATTTTCATTTCATACCTTATTAATGGTATTGTCATATGCATATTAGATTGATGTATAAATATACTAAGAATGACATCAACCTTTGAACAATCTTGTAGTAATATTGGACACTAGGTGGTCTGATATTGAGATAAGTATTACTATTATAGACTATTCTTAAAGTAAATATTCCTAGTCGTTGGTTTTGGAATACGGTCGAATTCAAATAACCTATGAGGTTAACACATGTCGTATATTGGAATTGAAGTTCCAATGGTTTAAACCTGATGTACCATGAGCTTTGGAAGCTCGTATAGATGTGTGGGTATTGGTTGGACCGAATACAGAATTACTCACGGGTGATTCCTAATAGTTGGAAGTACACACCACCATCAATAGGAATCTCCTCGAGTCGAGTAACATATGGGATCTTTTGACTATAGGATAGCATTTATTTTGTGTGAGATCATCCACACTTTGATGTCATGTATGTCAGAAACCTTTCATGGTCTAGCCTTTATATGTTCATTGGGTGTGAACTGATGCACTCGTTAATCAAGTGTGAATCAAGATAGAATCCATCGGCCCATATGTGTACCATAAGGGGTTTAGGTATCCATGTAAGTAAGTCAAGATTCTTAAAACTTTGGCCAAAGTCAATCACCTATGGTGGATCGCATCAGTTGTAAATAATCGTGGACATGTCGACATGAGATGTGCACCTCGGAAACTTGACGGTGTATTCTATATTTCCTAAGCATAACTCGGATAACCTACGACAGAGAGATTGTTAAACATATGTGATGACCTCGACTTGTATAGTTTAGAAAGGTCGTTCGTGTTCTTCGCGAATTCGGAGGTCGCTGAATTGCGTACATATTAGCCAGACTTATATGACGAACGTGTCTGAACTTAGAGAGTCTCAATATTAAGTGTACTCGTTGAGCAATTGGGTAGCCGATTATTTTTTATAAAATATAATATATGATATTATAATTATCAAATAAGATAATCAAGTGTTATTGGATAACATTGATTATTTACTTTAACCTAATTGGATTAATTAGAATAATTCAATATTTACAAAAGGGCTTTGTCGTAATTTCATAATTATCTCTACCATTTGAGGATATTATGGTAATTGCAAGTATGTAATTATAGGTGTTTTTGGCTTGATTTAATTGGATTAAATCAAAAGGACAAACATTGAACTAATCAATTTCCTAACCTTTGTCTTGATTTAATTGGATTAAATCAAAGTGGTAGACAAAGTTGATTAGTCACACATAATTATACATATTTGGACAAATTAGATTAAGCATACATAAAAGTTGATTAGAACTTTTATTAATTAAAAATTTCCTAAGTTTTTTCTATAAATATCAAGCTTTAGGAAGGTTTTAATTAAGCTTAAGAAAGCTAAATATAATCAATTCTTGAAGAAATTAGCCTAAGTTAGAGAAGTGTTTAGAGAAGATTTGTGAGGTCTCTACAATATTTGATCTAAGAGAAATCAAGATTGGATCTTAGAGTGAAGCTTGCTAGCATTGGAATCAAGATTGGATCTTGGAGTCAAGTTTGCAAACCTTGGAAGTTCTCCAACCATTTCAACAAAGAGAACGAGATTGGATATTTGCATCAAGCTTACTAGGTAAGTTTGAACTTCTCTTAAGCTATTTTCTTCATTAGTGAGTTTTCATTAGTGAGACATATAGTGATGAATTATGTATTGGATGCATGATTACATAGTTTAAGTTGAAATAAGGATAATAAATTGTGTTAAGATGCTTTGGAAGTATAAACACAATATGTTTCTTAATTAGGTCAAATATGTTCATGTTAGACATTGAATAATTAATAAGAATTTAGAACTCTAGATTAAATTTTAGAGTTATGTCTACCATTCTAGAATCACTTGACCACATTTGGGTGAACTAGAATTGTTCATGAGACATTTCATAATGGGATTCTAAATTGGTTTGTGTTTTGATTCAAACCAATGCATATTTGTATTTAGAATATATGTATGTTAGTTGTATAACATGTGTTGTGGTTGGTTTTGATGTTAAAATTAGTTTTAAGGTGTATTGAAATGATAGGAGAAAATTGGAAGTGTTTAGGATTGATTTGAAGGTTGAAATTAATCAATGCCTAGGGGAGTGTCGTGACACTGACCTTCCAGCGTCACGACACTGAGCATCGGACCTAGGTACATCGTGACTCCCACTCTTCCGTGTCGCGATGCCGAGACATTCAGCTCTCGTAGTTGCTATCGCACTTTGGAGCATCTCGACTCCCAAGGCACCTCGTCGCGACTCTGAGGGCTGATAAACACTAAAACTTCATTTTCCCCGTTCCGGAGTTTCCGGACTCCAATTTGGTCCTCGCATTTCCTACGGAATCTTATCAGAATTTAGTTTTCATTAAAATGTTTTAAAATATTTTAAAATAAACTTATCTCTGATATCATTGGGTTAGACCAACTTCCGCTGCGCGGGGCACCGATCCTACCCTAGGAGTTCCACAACTACCCTAACAGAATGGTATCAGAGCAAGGCTTAACCACACAACACATGTTGGATGTTTGAAATGTATTTGAATCTATGCCTATGTATTTTAATTTAATTATGCATAAGTCATATTGGATATGTATTGCATGTTTTAAATTAAAATTTTGACCTAATTATGTTAATGACTTGATTGTCATAAATCTCCCATGATTAGGTGGTTACTTCTTTTAAGTAATAGTATTAGTAATGTTGGAGCATTATTGGATGGTCCGTCTTATCAATACGGAGATGAATGAGTTCTTACTACTTATATCTAAGATCGTCATTAGTGTGAGGGTATAAGTGCTTGAAACTTAGGTCATTCTGGTAAAACATTAGATGAAACATGATGAGTTAACGCAATCACCAAATATCGTCATTAGTGTGAGGGTGTACATACGAAGCTCATTAATGCACATTGACAAGTATACACCTGGAACACGTCTTAATCTGAGATTGTCATTAGTGTAAGGATAAAAAACGGTTCATGACCAAACTAGGAGCCACATGAAGTGATTGACCTTGGAGGTCTACCTAATGAGTTTATAAAGGCCAAGATCGTCATTGGTGTAAGGCTGGAGTAAATTTCTTGGGTTCCACTTCCCGTTTTTTTATTTTGATAGTGAAATTTATTGAGAGGACACTAATAGATTTTAAATTTTATAATCAATTAGTGTTATTATTTAGAAATGAAAAATAATCTGCTACTGTTTAAAATGTAGTCTTGTATATGGTTGCCGCAAATCTATTGATGAGACTTTTAGATTCTAATAAACTAAAAGGAGCTGAGAATTATTTCGAATGGGAAATGAACATCCGTCTTGTCTAGAAGTTTGAAAAGTTGACATATGTAACTATCAATCTGTTGCCTGTTGAAATCGATCATGACTCCACTCCTGAAGAGCGAGAAAATTTTGCAAAATGGAAGGATGATAACCTGGAGGTGAAATCCTACATTTTAGGATCAATGGTTCCAGATTTGCTGAGACAATACATATATGTACCAGATGATTGGATCATTATGCGAACACTCAAAGAGTTGTTCGAGGCAAATCAAATGATCGAAATATATCGGAGGTCTAAGGAATTGTTTTATGCTGAACTCAAGGGTGGAAGAGCTTTCAGTATTCATGTTTTTAATATGTTCAACCAGATCCGATATCTGGAACGACAGTGCATTATGATTGATGAACGACTAGGTCGTAATTTGATTATGTCTTCTTTGCTTGGAACTTATGTTGGCTTTATATTAAACTTCCATATGCACTCAATGCAAGCAAGCTATGAAGAACTTCATAACATGTTACGCATGACGGAGCATAATATATAAGAAAATGCAACCTCACTTTTGTACCTTTATGGTGGAGCTGGCTCTTCAAAGATTTATGGGAAGTCAAAGAAAATCAAAATGGGGAAGAATAAGATATCAAAGAAAAACTCCAAGAAGCGCAAAGGTGCAAAACTGCAAGTAGCTCATGATCAATGTCTACAATGTAAAAATTCTGGACACTGGAAGAATGACTGTCCGTAACTAAAAGGAAAAGCATGACCCTTAGGTACGCTTTGTATTTTTCCTGTTATTGACATCTTATTAGTCTTAGATGCAAATAGTAGATAAGTGTTAGACACTGATAGCCATACTAATATTGCAACTTCATGCAGATCATGAGGGTTAAAAGAAGGCTGAATAAATGGGAGATTCAGCTTAAAGTTGGCAAAACACGTAAATCATTATCTCTATATTTTTCTTGTCTACTTGCTAAATTTATTTTGATTCTCTATTAACCAAACAAATTCAATATTGATGAAGATTTATTCGAAAGATTAATTTCTCGTATTTCCCTTCCAATATGAAAAACAGTCATCAACAACAACAACTTTCACCTTTTCATTTATTCTTAATCTTTTTTCCTTCGTTCTAAATAGAAGAAAATTCTTTCATCAAAGTGGTTGCCACATCCCAATCACATCCCTACAAAACATAATGTACATGGCCATATCCTATTTCCTCATAAATGCTAAGAACCTCAATCACAAAAAGCCAGCCCGTTTCATTAAATCTTCATGAAACTCGCTCACTCAAATCTGTTGCAATATCAATTCAAATCAACATCCCATGTAAACACAAACTTCAAATTTAATTGCACCGACAGAAAATACTTATCACTTGTCAGTTGTCACTATCCCTATCTCTTTGCCCGTAACGACCGCTTTACTCACGTGAACCACGTGATCCAAAAATAAAAGCCTGAGTAGCTAACTATATAAATTCCAAATTTGAGATAATAACATTTTGGATCCCTATTTGTTATATTTTGCAAACAATAACTTAATGTTTTCCATCTGTATCAAATAGGACCCTGATCATATGAATTCTCACATACAATCTTTTTCAACTTGGGCTGCTACTAGATGTGATCCTAGAAAGTTGAGACATGTCGTTAGCTATAATATCAAAATTAAGCTTAAGATTAGGACATCAAATTTAATAAAATTTTAATTTTTAAGTTATAATATAATTTTAATTTTCTATTATTTATCGTTTCGTCCTATTTAAGAAACCGTCAAGAACCCCTCAAAATTTAGGATAATTTAGGACCATATCTAGTTATCATAGTTGATACTATGCATGCAGCTATTAATTTGCTCCTATCGCATTACTTTTTTTTTGGGAAATGTTGGAAATCTCGTCGTCAAACCACCAGATCTGATCTTAAATAGTGTAGGTAAAACCTCTGGTTGTCCTAAACTCTTACAAGCAATGTATTATATGGACTCGAATTTAGGATCTGACAACCAAATCTTACGTCTTTTGCCACTAAATCACATCCCTTAGGGGCATCCTTTCGTATTAGCAATTTGATAATCGCAAAGAATTTAATAAATTGAATCTAATAATATATTTGGTATCTCAATTAAACAAAACAAACACTATCAAAAGGTTTTTTAGTTATATTATAAAAATATTAGAGATCTATCTGTATATTACGCCAAATGTTGGGAGATTGGTGGAGTGAAGAATGTCCATTAAAATAATAGTTATTTAACTTATTTTCAAGGAAGTATGGACTATTTTGACACAAATTTAATAAAGTTTGTCTTTAATGAATATATTAAATATATAAGGGTCTCAATGTTATTAGTTAAATATTATCTTTTATTCTTGCCAATCACGTGAAGTTCTGCGGACTTCTTTATCTGCAAAGAAGCTACTCTGCCAATAACGGAACGCGTGACAAACAAACGCATGGAAGCGCGTGCAGAAGAGAAACTGCATACCTCAAAACAGTTCTCAAGATTTGAAAAATCTTTTGAATAGGAGAAAATTTTCGGTGTAATGGAGATTCCACGTCACACATCACACATTAGTGTGGAATCTCTATTCCATTGAAGACTTGCTCATGTGAGGTGTCATAGGTTAACAAATGATGAAAAATAAAAGAAAAAAATTATTTTTTATATATTTAAAAATCATAATTTAATGATTTCATATTTTTTAAGAATATATGATTTTAAATACAGAAAAAGATTAAAAAAAAAATTATATCTTCACTGTAGTTTTCATTTCCGAACAAAACTAGTTTGTCGAACTGATCGAACCGAAAACCAATCGCGAGTGCTGTTTAGAAAATTTTTAAAAATCGGTCTTAAAACAAATTGGTTAAAATCGTCCAAACCGGTGAACCAGGCCGGTCTTGGACTTTTTTTAAAAAAAAATATTAAAGGGTTCCAATTTATTTTTTTAGTCCAAATCATTTTATTTTAATATTAATATTTTTTTGAATTTAATGATTTTATTTTTTATATGTATCGTCTAATTTTTATAATTCTATATTTTTTTATAATTTTAATTAAAAAACTATTTATTATGTTAGTCGGTTCTATCATTTTTTTTTGAAATAATTCAACTGGTCAAACCAATTAATTATTAAACCTTTTAAATCACCGCTCCGATTTCTAAAACAATGGTTTTCATCGGATTGGAGGTTCCGCATCAATATCTAATTCTATGAGAAAATCTTCAGTGGAACAGAGATTTTATGTCAATATTTGATGTGGTATAATCGGTTAATAATAAATGGACATGTGGTAATGCATGTTAAAAAAAATTAATAGAAATTTATTTAAAAAATCATATATCCATCCCTTACTATAGAAAAATTTAATAACTTGTGACTAATGGACGGTAATATGTTTGAATTCATAATTATGATTGTACAAAATGTGACTGATGGTCGATAATGTTTTTAAGGTAAATATAACAGAGATAACTAATGTAATTGAGGATCGATAATGAAACTAAGATAACTAATGTGATTGTTCTCAATGTGACTGAAGTAATGAATTTGAGGATCGGTAATATAACAAATTTTACAATTGTGATTGTGTTCAATATAATTGGTGTCACAAATGTGAATGAGGTACGCCCATGACTAAATTATTAGTCATCTAACAAATAGTCACATTATAATTGTGAGTAAAAAAATGACTATGATATAGTTCTTTGTGATTTAAATAACTTATTTTATGAATGTGTTCAATGTGACTGAGGGCCGTCAATGTGATTAAAGTAAGTAATGTGACTGAAAATGAGAAATGTGACTGAGACACACATAACACAACTTTTAATCACAAATGTGATTGAAGTAAAAATGTTATTATAACGAATATCAATGTGAAGCACGCAAAACGCAATAACTTTGAAGCTAATTTCGACCTTACGTAAGTCCGAATTTGAGAGATGTATGTTGATGAAAGTTTATGCATGTTAAGTGTTTGTATATTTTTACATATTGTTATTTGAAATCCGAATGGAAGAAATACGAATTTTTGAAAATAATTAGTTTGAAATTATTAGTAAGGATTATTTTTTATCCGCTACAACATATCGACAACGAGTCTTACTTTAAAGATTATAATTTATATACCGATAATGTGTATTTTTTTATTAAACACTTTGAAAAATATTTACAAGTAAAAAAAAAAAAAAAGAACTAAATGTATATTTTTAAATTTGATTCGGGTTAAATAATAAAAATTATATTTAATTGATTTTATTATAATAAAAACCCCAAAAATTAAAACAGCTTCCCCTATTCTTTTGCCCTCCAACAATTTCAAATTTGAAGACAAAAAACGTCAGTAATTGTATTCTTCTTCTCTCTCTCAATCTCCATCTCCTTTGGCTGCCATATTTGTAACATGAGTGAAAGAAGATCGCATCTGATGCTGAACCTGATCCGTTGATGATAAAACTGCCATATTTATTGATTAATTTGAGGAGATTTCCTTCATCAGATTATTCTTGAAAAAAAAAAAAAGGAAATTACTACCGGTTTGGTTAGGTTCAACCGGAACTGAACCGTCCAATTTCCGATTCCACACTTGTGGAACCAGAACCAGAACCGAATCAGATAATTCTTGTTCGGTTCTGGTTCCACAAGAATGTAGAACCGCGGTTCCGGTTCCCTTTTATTTTTTATTTTTAAAAAAAATTAAAAATGGAAAAAATTATTAAAAAAAATTATAATGAGATATTATTACCAAATAAATATAATAAAAAAAATTATTTATTTGAATTTTATTATATTAATTTAAAAACTTAAATTAAAAATAAAGTAAATAATTTGAATTTTTTAAAAAAAATATTTACATTATATTGAAACCAAACAGTTTCAACTGTTCGGCTAGGTTGAGAACCCTAACCGAATCAATTCTGATTCCCGAATCGAAACCGAAAAGAACCGGAACTGTTCGATTCCTTCCGGTTCGATTTTGGTTTCGAAAAACCGTAGCAGAGTCTAACTGATGCCATAAACTTGATTAGTGCCAAAATTGATTAATTATTCTTACTGATAATTAACTCACGGGTACCTTTTGACTTTGTCACTAGCAGGAAACTATACATGGATGATTACCAAAAAAAAAAGAAAAAAAGAAAAAAAGAAAAAAAAAGAAAATTTTCGAAAATGATAATATTAGAATCTAATGTCTATTAAAAATTTTAAATACATATATTTGTAATTCATCTCAAAACATTTATTGAAACCAAATTCAAAAATCTACTCATATAAATATTCGATCACATAAATATTAGAGAACCCAATCTTTAATACTGACAACAAACTATAGGGGAAATAATTAAACCCTGAGGCGAAATGAATACAATAATGAAAAGAGATTTTTGAAAATAATGGAGGGCATAAAAACGGTTAAAAGCACATTAATTTTTGGTTTAAAATTGTTTAAAGGGAAAAATATAAAAACTAATATCTAACTTTCATGTTTTTTCATTTCAGTCCTCTAACTTTTAGTTTTTTCATTTCAGTTCTCTAATTTTCAATTTTTGTCAATTCAAGGTTCCGTTACAAATTCGTTACTGTTGCTGTTACTGCTGCCAAAACGACACCGTTTTCATTTATTTTTTTTATTTTTTTTCGGAACTAAAAGAAAAATCTAAAAAAGGAGAAAAAAAAAAAAGGAAGAGAAGGGGAACGATCATTCCCCTTCTCTGATTCAGAGAAGGCGGCAACAGAAACGAATTTGTAACAGAGTCTTGAATTGACAAAAATTGAAAGTTAGGGAACTGAATTTACAAAACTGAAAGTTAGAGGACTGAAATGAAAAAACGTGAAAGTTAGAGGATCAATTTTACATTGGAAAATGATATTCTTACATAAAATCTTACTAACAATTTCTACACCCCTCTCACTGTAGCTACAGTGATTACTGTAGCATTACTGTAACTACAGTGAGAGAGGTGTAGAGGTGTAGTAAGATTTTAATGTAAGAATATCATTAATCTTTTACATTTTTGTATTGTTTAAACATGCAATTAGATTGGCCAAGGAAGCTGGATTGACACCGCTAATTGTGGAGTCTGATTCTAAAAACTTGGTTAACATGGTCAATGGTCGAGAAAACAGCCTGAAGGAAATTGCTTGGCTGATTGCGGAGATTCAAGCCCTCGGAGATGAGGGAAATCACTGTCAAACCATTCATGTGTCTAGAGTGTGTAATGAGAAAGCTCATAGACTAGCTAAGCTTGCTATCTTTAATTCTGATTGTTGTATCTGGCTGGAGGAAATTCCAGAATCTGTAAGCAAATTGCTATAATTTTTTCAATGAATATCCACTTTTCAAAAAAAAAAAAAAAAACATGCAATGCCACATGGCTATTTACCATTAGTAGGTGATGCCACCTCAAATCTTGACGTGGAATCACTTTTAAGTTTCCCTAACAACCATCAACACCAATTCTTTTTTTCTTTTTTTGTTTAAAAAAAATGAAAAATACCATCATCACCGACACAGTGACACCTCCGTATCTTGTTTGTTTAATGAGAAAATCATAGAAAATAAAGTATAATTCATCTTCTTTGATATATATTATAGGGTAAACAGTTTTTCTTTTTTGATCAGGCGTTTTGGTAATTAAAATATAAGATTTTAATTGTTCCTATTAAAAAAAAAAGATAGCAACTGAACTGTTGTTGTTCGAATGAGATTGAGAATCAAAATATTCATGAGCCGACTTCATCGAGAGGAAATTACACTTGTGTTTTGATTTGAAAGTTCTTATACTTAAAATTTTGATTTTGATTTTGATTTTGATTTGTCTCAATTTCCCACTTTTGCTTACAAAAAATTAATTTAAAAAAAAAAAACACAGGAAACCTTATCAAATTTCAAAACTTTAGACCATTTAATTAAACCTGTAAAGTTACAATTCTCAAATTTAAAAGAAAAGAAAAAGGAAAAAGAAAAGTATGGTACAATAATAATCACAAATGGTTACCCCATCTCTTCTTAATCATCATCATCATCACGCCCATCATCAATCAATGATGAAGATAATGGTGATGACAATGGTGATGAACTTTTGCAGAATTCAAAACCATGCTCTTCCTCCATTAATGTCTCCACAACAAAATGCCCTAACTTATCCACAGTCTCCACCAAATTTCTTCACACAAAAACTCCTCACTATATACCCTTTCAACTTCCCTATTAAAATCATGAACAAACACATGCGTCTTCTTCTTATTCTTCTCCTCTGATTTCTTGCTCCTCGCGAGTACACCAGCCGTAAAAATCGGTGCCATCCTCCCCGGATGCGCCGGAAAATACCCACGTGGCCCGTCGATTAAGATCACATCCCAATCAATATCATAAACATGATTTGGCATGTCGTTAATGGCCAGCCTGCAGTCAGAGAAGAGCAGGTTCTGCACGGGCCTGCACTCGTCTTTGAGTTGCTTTCTCACAGCATGGAGCTCCTTTTTCATGTCTTTGACTTTAGTCGTGAACTGGACGTCGTAAATCTCGATACCCGGATGGGTCTTCTCGAAGGACTGGACGAGAAACTCGCTCTCGTCGATAAAAATGGTGGGGCCATGGAAGTTAAGGGATTTCCAGAGGAGGGTTTCGTGGGTGAGGCCGAATACGAGGAAGTTACAAGAGGGAGAGCAGAGGGAGAGGGCGCTGGCGATTGTAGTGAGCTCCGGTGAGGTCATCGTGGAGTTGGAAGTGAGTGTGTAGTGAAGCAAGGCGGTGGTGATGATGGAACTGGAGGAGGAGGAGGAGGGGAGGGATTTGGCTGCGGCGGCGGCGGTATTGACGGTGGTGGTGGTGAAGAAGGTGAGAGTGAAAGCTAAAGTGAAGAAAGTGAGGAAGAAGAGGAGGTAAAAGCCATGGTGGTGTCGGATTGGTGGCTTCTGGATTGAAGGGTGAAGGAGAATTAGCTTTGTGTTCTTCATTTTCTTTGGAAGTGGTGACCACCAAAACAAAATATTAAATAAAGTTTTGAGAGAGTGAATGGGAAGTGTGAGATGAGCTGCAAATTTATTTGGGGTTCTTGAATTTTATATGGCTTCTTCTTATTTTAGGGAAATTATAATAAGTTAAAGTGAAAATGGATATTTTATATTTAAAATTTAATTATAAAAATGATATTTTATATTTAAAAAATATTAATTTGAATTTGAATGTAAAATACTCATTTTTATGAATTGAATATGTAGATAATAATTTTTAAAAATCAATAATATCTTCAAATTTTAACTTAATTTTGTCCGGATAATGGTAATTTATGTTCTTAAATTTATTTTGTTCTGTAGGAAAAAGAGAGGAATCACGGAGGGAATTAAGAAAGGAAAGTCACACGAATATCAAGAAAGTGAATTGAAGAAGGTGATGCTAAGAAATGGACATGTGGGGGGGTCCCCCGAATTTTTGCATTTAAGTTTTGATTTTTTTGAAAGATACATTTATGTATTGATGAGATAATAATTCTCTCTTTATAAAGAATTACTTCTCCCTGTCAATTAAATTGGAAAATTTTGAACTTGTTTGTTGCCATATATATAGTTCAGGAGGGAAAATGGGGGAAATCCTTGGTGATTGTACTCGTTTCGATCAAGTTCTATCTTGTCTCATCTCAATTATGATTTATGACAGAAAAATAATGATGAATATTGATCGATTTTTTGAATCGTGATAAAAATTATTTCGAATCCTAAATTTTATTTTAAAGATAAAACTTAGAATTCGAGATCTCGAATCCTTGCTCAATTTTTTTTGAGACGAAAATCATTTGAAATCCTAATTAAATTTTTATCGAGACAATTTTCTACTACCTATAATGATAATTAAACATTTATGAAAACAAAAAAGATTTTCATACATATACTTTCATTAAGAACCTCTATCAAATTAATACTTCTACGATGTTAAAATTAATCCCAAATTGTTATGTCGTAATAGTCCCAGTCAAGATCACAGTCACATATACAAATCAGTCATAATATCAATCACATACATAATACATTGTCACATTTCTCAATTACAATGACAATTACATATACTCAATCACAATGTCAATCAAATACGCAATACTCAAATTAAATTTCTCAGTTATAATGACAGTTACAAATACTTAAAAATGGTTATAATATCAGTCACAGTTATACTATCATTTTACCTACTTAAAAATATATATAGACATGTCCAACCCTAAAAAAAAATCATTATTCATATTATCGTTCACGTAAACAGATTTTGGTTTAAAAAATTAAATGTTGGAATATAGAAAGGTAAAATAGGGAAATAAATATGCCTAAAGTCAACTTTGAACTAAATTTTAGACAAATAAAAAGAATTTTAGGAAATTATGATTACTTATCCAGTTAATTAGGAATTTGTCTTAAATTAGAATATGTCCGAATAGAATGAAATTTTTAACAATTCTTTATATGAAAAATTATCCCCTCCCTCTCAATTGGGTTTTTGTCATAGTAAGAGTACTTGAACCCTAAATTAATTATAGTTTAAAAGAAAAGTAGTGTTTGAAAACTAATATCATTTAGTTTTAAATTATTAAAACCTTATGATATTTCTTCTCAATCAGTTTAATTATTTAATTTTTATTTCCAAGGTCAAATTCACTTTTTTTTTTTGAAACCCCACCGTCAAATCACCAGGACTTAAATGAAGTATGTAAAATCTCCGACTACTTCAGATTCTTACAAAAAAATGCACCATATGGACTCGAATTCAGGACATAACAATCAAATTTTAAACCATTTGACACCAAATAACACTCATTTGAGGACTTCACTTTTAGTTATATGATAATATAAACATAATATATGTGTTTATACATTTTGAAGATATAATACAAAAATAAATAAGGTTGCCACGGTCTGACAGCAGGCCGGGTAGGGTATAGAGACGCTAATATTCATATTCGGCCCGTTCGATTAACATGTATGAAAATTATCCTCTTATTCGCGCCTAACGCACCGAGCCCTCGAGATCCTATGCGAGTCCCCATTCACATGATGATTGTACTCGTTTCGATCAAGTTCTATCTTGTCTCATCTCAATTATGATTTATGATAGAAAATAATGATAAAATTGATCTATTTTTGAATCACGATAAAAAATTATTTCGAATCCTAAATTTTATTTTAAAGATAAAATTTAGAATTCAAGATAAATTTTTATCTCGGATCCTTACTCAATTTTTTTTTGAGACGAAAATCATCTGAAATCCTAATTAAACTTTTTATCGAGACAATTTTCTACTACCTATAATGATAATTAAACATTTATGAAAACAAAAAAGATTTTCATACATATACTTTCGTTAAGAAATCTCTCTCAAATTAGTACTTCTACGATGTTAAAATTAATCCCAATTTTATGTCGTAATAGTCTCAGTCAAGATCATGGTCACAGCCACACGATCACAGTCACAGTCATATATACAACCAGTCATAATATTAATCACATACATAATACATTGTCACATTTTTCAGTTACAATGACAATTACATATAGTCAATCACAATGTCAACAAATACGCAGTACTCAAATTAAATTTCTCAGTTATAATGACAGTTACAAATACTTAAAAATGGTTATAATATCAGTCACAGTTATACTATCATTTTACCTACTTAAAAATATATTTTTGACATGTCCAACCCTAAAAAAAAATCATTATTCATGTTATCGTTCACGTAAACAGATTTTGGTTTAAAAAATTAAATGTTGGAATATAGAAAGGTAAAATAGGGAAATAAATATGCCTAAAGTCAACTTTGAACTAGATTTTAGACAAATAAAAAGAATTATAGGAAATTATGATTACTTATCCAGTTAATTAGGAATTTGTCTTAATTAGAATATGTCCGAATAGAATGAAATTTTTAACAATTCTTTATATGAAAAATTATCCCCTCCCTCTCAATTGGGTTTTTGTCATAGTAAGAGTTAGGGGTGTGTGCGGGTTGGTTTGGGGGGGTAAAGGCAAATATTTCTATCCAATCCGCCACTAGCGGGTTGGGAAAATTTCAATCCGCCACCAACCCACGAAAGTCTAAATCCGGCGGATTGGTTATAAATTTTGGCGGTTTCAACTCAGCGGGTTAGGCGGATTGGCATTAACAATTTTTTTTAAAAAAAAATCACAACCTACAATTTGTATTGATAATCTCAAAATATAACTAATGCACACAAAAAAACTAAAGGTATATTTCATTGAATAATCTCAATTCCAACACAAACATATAGTCAATGAAAAAGAGATATATCATCTCTAGCAAAAGTAGGCTTTGCCTTACAACTTAGGAAATTAAAAAATAGTAGAATTAAATCAACGAACTCAAAGTCTTAAGTCTTAACATACACAAAGTCAAACTAATATTTTTTTTTTTATGTATGTAAAAATTACTATTAAGCGGGCGATTCGGGTTATAGCGGGTCGGCAATTTTTCAATACGTAACCCAATCCAATTCGTAATTTTGGGGATCTAACCCACCCAACCCAAACCACCTAACTTAATGACCCGCACATAGCGGGCGGGTCGGTTGCGGATTGGACGGGTCGGCGGGTTAAGCGGATATTTTGCACACCCCCTAGTAAGAGTACTTGAACCCTAAAATAATTATAGTTTAAAAGAAAAGTAGTGTTTGAAAACTAATATCATTTAGTTTTAAATTATTAAAACATTATGATATTTCTTCTCAATCAGTTTAATTATTTAATTTTTATTTCCAAGGTCAAATTCACTTTTTTTTTGAAACCCCACCGTCAAATCACCTGAACTTAAATGAAGTAAGTAAAATCTCCGACTACTTCAGATTTTTACAAGAAATGCACCATCTGGATTCGAATTCAGAATCTAACAATCAAATTTTAAACCATTTGACACCAAATAACACACATTGGGGACTTCACTTTTAGTTATATGATAATTATAAACACAATATATATGTTTATACATTGAAGATATAATACAAAAAAAAAATAAGGTTGCCACGATCTGACAACGGGCCCGGGTAGGGTATAGAGACGCTAATATTCATATTCGGCCCGTTCGATTAACAAGTATGAAAATTATCATCTATTCGCACCAACGCACCGGGCCCTCGAGATCCCTATGCGAGTCCCCCTTCACATGATGATTTTACCTCTATTTGAATATGAATGCCAATACTTGTACTTTACCCGTCACCAACAACATGTATAAAAAATTATCCATTATCCGCCTTACCAAGCGCATGAGGATTTTTGCCATCTCTAGTTCAGGGGCATAATTGTCATTGCGTTAATAATGATTTTATAATAATAAGATTTTCTTGAATTTTTATTAATAATGTGTTAATTTGCTTTAAAAACAATATTTATATGTTTTTTTAAATTGCTATCAAAATGAAGAAAATCATGAAATTAGTAGATTTATTTGATATATATATATATGTGTGTGTGTGTGTGTGTGTGTGTATGTATGTATATTGTTTTGCAAAAAAATATGAGGTAAATGCTTTTTACATTTCAACGACAATCTACTTAAATAGATAGAGGAGTAGATGTATATTCAATTTTTAAAAAATTACAACAATAATGATAGTACTAAAGTATCAACATGACTTATTAGATGATTTGGTTCAAAGAAAGTATTTTTAAATTTATTTATTTTTTATAGATTTTCTTAAACAAATATTTTATTATGATTGTTGATGTGTGTTTTTAGGCACTATGGTATTTAAAGCAGCACGACATGGGCAAAAAGGTAAATCCCTTCTTGTTCAGGATCATTGATGCTGACCCGACCCATAAAAAGCCAGCTGCAAGGGCCTGAACACTTTGCAATATGAGGCCGAGCACCTTATGGTTACAAACCGACCACAACAGGAAGAGACCGATCACTTTATGGTCGGCAAACGATCACTTTGGTTCGAATGACCGAGCATTATCAGATCGACAGCATCATTCTCAGTTCAAAGAACCATTATGACCGACCACATGAGGACCGACCATATGGCAAAGCGTGCACCAGAAGATAAGATGTCATGTCCCTATGGGGTAAGGAGACAGTCCTACCTTCATAAAGTATACTGATGAAACCAGTATCCTAGAAGGATAAAAGGAATATAGGTAGATTTGATTAGGAATCCTTGTGGGAAAAGGAGGTTGCTTCAATTAGGAATCCACATACTAGAAGGAATCTGATTTCTTCACTATTATAAATAGAAGGATAGAATATGTGGAAGATGCATCAGAATCAAAACTTGTAAAATCACAAGAAATACGAGTTTCAGCAATAAAAGTATAGTCCTGTTTGTGTCCGTGGACGTAGGTCGGATAAAAATCCGCCGAACCACGTTAAATCTCCTTGTTTGATTGGCGCATTATCTACATTCTGCTAAGTTTGCTTTTGGTTTCCCCCATAACCAAACAAATTCACTATTGAATGAGGATTACCTCGGGAGTGATATTCCCGTATTGCCCTGAGACCAAAATCCACCGTCAACATAGAAGTGACCTGGGCCAGCTGGGAGCACAACTTTGCAACTACCCTCCTCGGTGAAAGGTCCTCAAACCTCGAAATCTTCTCAGGAGGTACGTCCCGGCCAGCTCATTGAAAGCGTGGTACCAAATGGGAAGTAGCCTCCATAATATTCTTCCCAAGGTCATCAACTCCAAGAACCACAACACCCTTCAATTTCTTGGAAGGACCCTCCTGCCGAACTAGAGTTTCTCTGCTCGGAGCCTCCTCCTCCTCCTCCAATTCCCGCCTCAGTGAGTATCCACAGCTCCAAACCGACGTTTCCTCCTCTCGGAAGGTCTGGGGAGGCTATCAGGACGGGTAACACCCATTGGGGGCACCCGAGGAGATGGAGATAGACCTTGAGAGCTCGGCTGTTCTACCCCCGCGGTCACCTTTCTATCCTCAGAAGATTCAGGTCGTTTCCGAGAAAGTACCAGCTCCACCTGGGTTAGTTTTCTTCGCGGCACCGGTCAACCGATCAAGGTACTTTGGTCCTCTTTGACATACCTGCAAAAAAAAAAAAAAAAAAAACAAACAAAGACAAAAGAAAGGTTCATGACCTGAGCATATAAAAAAAAGAAGAAAGAGACGACATCAAACATGATAAATAAACAAGGGAGTTGGCTAGTAGAAGATCAACAACATCTACCTATCCGACTCGAGACCTTGGGAGGAACGGTCCGAAACAAGTCTCGATTCAAAAAATGCCGCATCGTTTACCAACTCCCTCCAATGAGCGGCATACCGCCGAGCCCAGAATACCCGCTTCCGGACCTGGTGGGAGACTTTGGGAGCATCCCTCCAACATGCTAGGAGGAATAGAAAAAAAGAGGTAAGAATCCAAATATAAAAAAACTAAGGGCAGAAAAGCTAAAGGTTAATCTCCTAACCTCCCGCTAAACATGTCCGGAACCAAGATCTCATCTCCATCCGATCTCAGGGTCCGTCCCCAATCTCCAGTGGCCCAGAACTAAAGATCCTTGATATTCTTGTGGAGTCAGGGAGTTTTTGGACAACGTTGACGAACTGTCATAAGCAGAAAGGTAGAGTACCAACCGTGGTGAGTCTTTGGTTGGCCTCAACCGATATAACCTCTTCACTTCTTCAAAATAAGGTTCGCCAAGCCCCGCTCGATGCCAAGCTACATACAACCCGGCCAAGATCCTCCAACTGTTTAGACTTAGTTGACAGGAGGCGATCTCCATCTCGGCCAGCATCCAGGCGAAGATGAAGTAGGGTTGAATTGGCAACCAGAGCCCGCACTCAAAGAAAGCTGGAAGAAGGGCCACGGAACCATCGTCGGGCTGACTGGCACGATCACATGGGAGAGGGACCTCAAGAGAAAATTTATCGGGATGTCATATCGCTGCCGACAAGCAGTGCTAGATCATCCTCGGTTATATCGAGAGGGACGAACCATGTCCAGAGCCAAGCTGTCAAAGTCATCGGGCTCCGGATCCTTCTGAGGAACCCTCTGATGGTAAGTATCTTGTTCGATCTCAGAAGGGGGGTGGGGTAGTATCAAGGTCTTCCACGCTGGGTGCTCGCGAGCCAGAGGAAAGCTCTTCAGCAATAGGGGCCAAGGGTTTAGCTAGCAGTTTTCAGGGGGAGAACTGTCATCAGACATCCTAGACGTCCGAAAAATAAAAGGGCAATGTCAGTCTACAACCATATTCTTGAAAAAACGACCAAGAGATTCACAAGTTATCCTAAGCTTCCAGAAAAACTAAATCTATTAAGTTCTAAGTGTCCTAAGCAAAGTACTCAATAAAATCTCTCCCTAGCAAGTATTAAAACAAATGAAAAGGAGAAACAGCAAGGCACATCAAGCAAGAAAAGAGGAAGAGGAAGAAGGTCGTTCGGGAAACTTACTTGATCTCTGCTCGG
>SKCR01030056.1:0-74773 GCA_019454045.1 Zanthoxylum bungeanum
ATAACCAAGATCATTAAGCATAAAATCATGTGAATACGCAAAGCAGTAACGAAAATACTTACAATGATCAGAATGGATGTAGGTGGAGAGTTCAAAACTTTTGCCTCCATGGAAGTTGCTCCAATCTCCTTGCTTTGATGTATGTTGAGCTTCCAAGCTTGATTCTTGAATTCCAATCTCATGGGAAAGGTTTCTCTATCACCTTTGTATGATCCTTTGAGTGCTAGCTCTAAAGATTTTGCAACAAAAATCAAAGGAAAATGAACCCTAGGTTCACGCCAAAGAGGAGAGAAAATGGAAGCCATTTTCGGCCTTGGAGAGAAGAAAGAGAAGTTGTGTATTTTGATTTTCCAAAAATCAATAATATCAATTACCAAACTTAAAAAATTGATATAAGTCACTTTCACATCAATTTTAATAATGCTTGTGTAAGAAACAAGCAACCATCAAAATCCCACCAACTTCTATCAATAAAAAGTTGATAAAGTTAACTAGGTGATATGACAAGTGTGGGCCCCACTTTAATTCAAAATCTGAGTGGGCCAGCAAACACATCCCGGGCTCGAGTTTGTTAATTCCGAATTAACGAATTTTCCGTTGCGACGTAATTAAATCAAATTTTATTAAATAATTATGCCTAGCAAAATTACTATTAAAGTCGCTCGCGAATTAATTCTAAATTAATTAGTTCGCCCGAATTAAAATCCAATTTTAATTCTGTTATGAAATCTAATTTCATTTAATATATCGAATATATTATTTTAATCGATTAATTCCAAATTAATCATTCTCTCTCTCTTTTAATAGAATTTTATTCGGATAAATTTCGTCATAATTAATCCTAGATTAATTTTCTCTCTCTTCTAATTAATCCCAGATTAATTATGTTCGAGTCATACATCATCGGTGAATCTTCGGGAAGCGACCCATGAGATCCATGTATATGTTGGCAGTAAATTCGGTCGTCGGATTATCCGAACACATGCGTACCCAGTACCATGTTCTTACCGATTTACAAGATATGGTTGGCTTATAGCAAAGCACCGTGCCTATCCAATTCTCCAGAAATATTCTTTTAAGGAATATATAATCTATGTCAGGCGTAGTATACGTAGTATTGCATATTGCGATCCAGTATCAGATGTCACATGCTAGGCATTGGGCTGGAATTGTGTCTGCCCCGTACGAAGCACATATCAGATCTCTGGTAACTAGTCTCCATAATCGGATAAATATGACCTAGTCATATTATCCCGATAACTGCAGTACATAAGAGTACTAGGTCCGTATCCTACGTGATCACCATCTTCATATGATTAAAGTGATACTTCCATCTTGACATCATACCCAATATACTACGATTCTCAATATACCCAGAAGAGGTGTACACAGAACCTGTTAAAGCCCCGGACAATCAAAACCAAAGTATACTGATTGTCGCAAGTATTAGCGATGCAAGTCTCAGGTTAAGACCAAATACACCTACCCTGATTCGGATTCCCATAGACACATAGTCATACTACCAATGGGATTCCGAGGGGTCTATCCAGAGTGAAGCTGTTTCCGTACCATCGGTAAACACAACCTCCTATCACACTTGCATAAGTATCCAATACTTAAATATATGAGAACTATGTTGTTACGCTCCCATAACATGCACAAGTGTAATACTAGTTTATTTCACATTATCGATGTCCAATCTCGATAATACTACGACTGAAGATATTTAATGATTAAACCTTAGTGGATTAATATTGTCTCATATCTCATTATTCCGGAACTAATCATATGGACTTTTATCATTTATATATCCCGGTAATCCAATTACAAATGATAAAAGAGCAATTTCCTTTGTCACATAGTTAATTTGTACAACAACATCATGTTCTGTACAAATAGTGATGTTATGGGTCATAATTATCCAACAGTGCGAGTATCTTTATGAATATGTATGTGTTTGGCATTTACGAAGGTATATGATGATGAATTATAACATGAATTTAGACATATATGTGTAAATAGATTATAAGTGTAAGGAGTATAAAGAAAATCAATTAAAAGAGCGTTAGGAATGAATGGAAACGTAATGCATCAAATATAACTATGAAAAGTTTTCAGAGATGTAATTGAAAACGATTTTGAAATCGATGTATGTTTTTAATAAAGATAAAGCTTAATAGTTGAATGTGAATAAATGGTATTATGTGTGTTATACATAATCAGTTTGTATGTTTTTATAAAGTTATGACATATTGCAATATGAATAAACATGAAATCAGTGATTAATGTTTATAGGTTTAAGCTTTAAAAATGTCAATGCATATTATTATCATGAGCATAAATATATTTATATACATATGTGTGCGGATTGATTTTGAGAATGAATTCAGTGTACCATGGATATGCATGAATGAATGCATGTACATGTTTGATAGTATAAGAGATGCATATGTATATTTATATGTTATGATTTTCAGAAGTTGAGTTAAAGCTAAAAATATTTTTGAAATTCAAAGAGGTTTTAAAGAAAAATTTCAAACGTTTTTGAAAGTAAAGTATTTCAGAAAATATTTTCTTACAGTTTTAAGATTTTAAAATCATGAGTTTTATGTTTTTCGGGGCATGAGGTAACCCAGTATGTATCTTATACAGAGATGGAATTGACGGATATTATGGAATTGACAAATTTAGAGGAGCCTGTGCACATGGCTAGTTCAGGGACATGATGACGGCTTAGGATCATGTACCTGGACCCTAGATTTAGAGCTTGGGTCAGTTTCCTGGGCATAGAGCACACTCAGTTGAGTCATTGTCCTGGGTGTAGAGAGATGTTCAGTTGAGTCGATTTTCTGGATGTAGAGCAGTTTTAGTTTTCAGATTTTCAGTTTTCAGTTTTCAGATTTCAGCTTTTCAGTACAAGATTTCAGAAAACAGATTTTAGAAACAGCTTCTAGAAACCAAAAATTTAAAGTATGTTTTCAGAAATACAAGTTTTATAACGAGGTTATCAAAAGTGTTTCCAGAATGAGTTTTCAGGAAAAGTGCTTTCTAAAAATATAACGTATTATGGTAGAATATAATTATAAATTATACATATCAATCATACATCCTAATGATCATCTTAGATGTATATAGCTGTTATTAATGCATGGTAGCATGGTTACATCTGCATGGATAAATGACTGATGTTCGTATGTATTGTATGCTTGCATGGAATGAATGTTTTATTAGACACTAATACATGCTGACATGATTCTATATACATATATATGTAGTTGATAACAGTATGTGAATAGAAATAATACTTTATAATTCCGATTTGATGATATTTCAATGAGATAAAAAGAAGATAATTATAATAGATGTCCAACTGGGTTAACAAAGAGTAAGTCGGTAAGTTTTAAGATATCAGAGTAGCGCAGCGAAAACGTAATGAAACTTGACTTAGTAAAGAGTATAGAAATTTACTAATTATGTTATAAATCTTAAAGATGAAAATAGTTTACGGTGTGTGCATAAGTAAATAAATAGAAAAGGCTAGCAGTAAATAATTTATATGTAAAATGAATAAAAAGATATTTAGTTAATCCAGACTTTGTATATGTTTTCATGGTCAGATAGACAACTCAGGATAATATAGAAACATGATTCAGAATTTGTGTATGCTTGGTGCTCAAGGAATGAGCATAGTTACTTACTGAGTCGTATGACTCACACCTCAACAGTGTTTGAGTTTTGCAGGTTGGTGACCTGATCGGTCGACCACAAACACCAGAGCTTGAGGAGCCGGATAGTAGCGTTGCAGTTAGCCAGTCACCAGGTCTTGGGGGAATTAAGTATAATTGTACAGAATTTGAGTCTTATAAGTTGTATAGAATTGAGTTGTATAAGTTTACTTATAAAAGTTTTTGTTTATACGTATATTCGGGCATGGAGCCCAATCATGTTATTTCTTGAGTTTATTGATTTAGAGTTTATTATTTGTGTCGGGCCTTATAGGTTGTATTGAGGTGCTGGACTTGATCCAGGTTGCATGACTTTTAGCAAAGGTCATGCCGAAATTCCATCAGAGTCAGAGGCTTATGGAGTCAGGATTAGCTTGGCTCCTGCCGATAACATCCTGGCCTAGGCGGGATGTTACAGTGAACTACTCGGACGCACTACTTGTAAGCATTTCCACATGCCAATCCCATACATAGTAATCTGAAACAAATCACTTTTTCATCAGATGTAACTTAACTTCCTCAATTTCTCTAAACTTTCGAAAATGACATACATTGCAAAGACACTTTATCTTATTGCCTTGCATATATGCCGACTGACCACTGGAATATTCAATAAATTCTAGTATCCCGTTCACAAAATCCATGTAAAGTATGCCATCATTATTAAGCCTCGCAAACATTCATTCTTTATTAGAATTCATTTTTGTTATATTATAACTAAAATAGAAGAAATTTCCAATTCACCTGTTACAGAAATAAACATATTGAATTATAATATATATTTCAAAATAATCATCAACACACTCATAATACAAATTCCTGATTAAATGAATTTTCTTACATAAATACAACCACACTCGAACAAAATCCCTAACTATAAAAGTTGATAATATACATTTGTACATAATATACATTTGTTAATTAATATAGTAGTAAGAAAAAAAACTTAGCAAGACTAAATCAGAAGTGAGCAGAAATATGGAAATAGAGAAGACAATGAGTAATTAGGCGGGGAATGAGAAAATTTATTTTTATATTCTAATAATTTACAAACCGAATTACATATTGGTCGGTAAAATGTTCATTTTGGCGTAATATCTTGACGCAGAATTGTTGTTAGACGCCTAATATTACAAACCGACTTATGATCGGTCGTTAATTACCAACCTATATTTTGGTCAATATATATTCAGTCGGTATTTATCTATTTTTTAATAATTTTTATTAAAATTAATTCACACTTATCGACCGATATGTACTCGGTCGGCAAAATTGATATAATACTGACCTATCTATTCGGTCGGTAAAATGATTTGGTTTACCGATTAAAAATATGGTCGGTAAGACGTCAGTAAAAATCTGGCGCCGAGTTTGTGCACATCGCACTTTTTTCGACGGAATACTGACGGATTAGTCCGTCAGAAATATATCGGTCAGTAAATGGTCGGTATTGGGTCAAAAAATTTCTTAATCTTTAAAAAGGTCGGTATTCGATCGGTATTTACTTATTTTTACCGACTAAATAATTTCGATCGGTAATATCGGTTGGTAATCCAATATTTTCTTGTAGTGTGTTAATTAATGGGTGAAATATTAATTGTTGATAAAAATAATTAAATATAATTCTTTATTGTAATATTATGCTAAATAAGGGGTGAAATATTAATTGTAGAAAAATAATTAAAAGGTAATATAAATTGAATATTCTAAAGAAGGTTCATTTTAGTATAATATTGGGTGTAATGAATATGAGATGAAAATAATATTAACGGTAAAAAATTACATTAATTTAATACAAAACTTACACCAAAATGTAATAATGGGTTGGGAATACCATAACATTCTAGAGAGATTTCTTTTGAAATAAATCGATCTATATGAATATTTAAAGCAGGTAAGAGTTAGTGGTTTTGAGCAACCCTATCAGATTATTGAAAGGAGTTTAATGAACAAGAGAGTCTATTTTCTGGATTTTGTTATGTTTGAGTCATACGTCATCGGTGAATCTTCTGGAAGCGACTCATGAGATCCCTGGATATGTTGACAGTAAATCCGGTCGTCGAATCATCCGAACATGTGTGTATCCAGTACCACATTCTTACCGATTTACAAGACATGGTTGGCTTCTAGCAAAGCACCGTGCCTACCCAATTCTCCAGAAATATTATTTTAAGGAATATATAATCTATGTCAGACGTAGTATACGTAGTATACGTAGTATTGCATGTTGCGATCCAGTATCAAATGTCACATGTTAGGCCTGTGGCTAGAATTGTGTCTGCTTCGTACGAGGCACATATCAGATCTCTGGTAACTAGTCTCCATAATCGGATAAACATGACCTAGTCATATTATCCCGATGACTGCAGTACATAAGAGTACTAGTTCCGTATCCTACGTGATCATCATCTTCATATGACTGAAGTGATACTTCCATCCTGACATCACACCCAATACATTACGATTCTTAATATACCCAGAAGAGGCGTACACAGAATCTGTTAAAGCTCCGGACGACTAAAACCAAAGTATATTAATTGTCGCAAGTATTAGCGATGCAAGTTTTAAGTTAAGACCAAATACACCTACCCTTATTCGGATTCCCATTGACACATAGTCATACTACCAATGGGATTCTGAGGGGTCTATCCAGAGCGAAGCTGTTTCTGTACCATCGGTAAACACAATCTCCTATCACACTTGCATAAGTATCCAATACTTAAATATATTAGAACTATGTTGTTACGCTCTCATAACACGCATAAGTGTAATACTGGTCTATTCCGCATTATCGATGTCCAATCTCGATAATACTACGACTATGGATATTTAATGATTAAACCTTAGTGGATTAATACTGTCTCATATCTCATTAATCCAGAAATAATCATATGGACTTTTATCTTTTATATATCCCGGTAATCCAATTACAAATGATAAAAGAGCAATTTCCTTTGTCACATAGTTAATTTGTACAACAACACCTTGTTCTGTACAAATAGTGATGCTATGGGTCATAATTGTCCAACAATCTCCCACTTGGCCTATAACCAATCACTCAAGTGTCTTACACTTGAACTATGTATGGGTCGCTCAAGCTTCTGCTGAGAAACTGCTTTCGTCAGCGAATTTGCAAGGTTATCATCTGATGCGATTTATTCGATCATCACATCGCCACGATGTATGATCCGACGAATCAGATGAAGTAATTGAAGTACATACTTGAATCGTTGATGAGACCGTGATTCTTTAGCCTGTGATGTAGCCTAGCTCTGCTGCTAACAGAACTATACCTAATCCAATTAGGATTATATATATCCAAAATGTTTCTATTTGCTGCCTCAGCTGCAGCAATATTCCACTTTTTTGTTTATTCGGAAACAATTTCTTGTTTGGAAGATTTCCAGCTCGCTGTTTCGTTATCCAAACTATGTAGTACCCTTATTACGACTTATAGTCGTTTTTATCGATTTGGAAACTTGCAGCGATGAACCCAGTCACTTCAAGTTCTCTTTCTCCATAGCTTAAGAAAGCATCCTTAGTTCGTCTAAGATACTTAAGGATGTTCTTAACATCAATCCAGTGACTATCATTGGGATTGGCATGATTGTGACTCCATATGCTCAAAGCATATGAGACACCAGGTCGCGAATATGCCTTTCAATGTACGAGTTCTCGGAGAGTGCAAATAACTTTTATAACTATCCTAGTAGATCTTATTCCTAGAATAAAGGTTGTCTTTCCCAAGTATTCTACGGAGAATTTTTTGTGAAAGCCAAGCTTTCACCGATTGTATCATGGGAATGTCATTTCCAAGAAATGATATGTCATCATTATATAGGACAATCATTGTCAGTGCGCTCCCACTAACCTTCTTATATACATAATAATCATTTTCATTTTGAATTAATTCACATGCCATTATGATCTTATCAATACGTTAGTTCCACGAACACAATGCTTGCTTCAATCCATAAATGGATTGATTTAACTTGCAAACCTTATTTGCATGTTTTAGTACGACAAAACCGTCAGGTTTTTTATAAACATCCTCCAAAAGGTTTCCGTTTAAGGAAAGCGGTTTTGACGTTCAGCTGTCATATTTCATAAATGAAACATGCAGTATTAGCAAGCATTATCCGAATGAATTTAATCATGACAACGAGTAAAAAGTTTCATCGTAATCGATACAATGTTGATAACGATACATTTTCGCTATAAGCCTAGCTTTGTACGTTTGTATGTTGCCATCCATGTTTGTCTTCCTTGAAGACTCATTTAGTACCAATAGGCACAATGTCTTCCGGTACATCAATCAGTGTCCAAACTTGGTTGGTATATATGGAATCCATTTCGGACTTCTTGGCACTTTGTCGTAATAGGGAGTCGATACCTTATATCACTTCCTCATACGTAGCCAGTTTGTATTCCTCAATAAGATTGACATCTTTATGAGGTGAGATCAGAAACTCATACCTCCCATGTTGTTTTATGACTCTCTCCGACTTACATGGTTCTTGTGTATTCGAAGATTGTGGTACAGTTTCATCCATGATGAACTGTTTGTGTTCCGTTAAGGAGTCGGTGCCTGGAACAGTATCACTCCGATTTTTAATCGAGTTTTACTTTCCTCCCACTTACCACTGCATATAGGTATTCCTCTTAGGAAAACCGCATGGAGAGAAACAATTACATTGTTCTCTTGTGAGTTGTATAAGTACTATACTTTGGTTTCCCTAGGACAACCCACAAATTAGGCACTTATCTGATTTGGGTTTTAGTTTGGTATCATCCAAGAATATGCCCAGCATTCCCAAATCTTCAGGAATGAGAAAAACCTGTTTCTTTTCTGTTCATATCTAATATGAAGTTTGTCCAACAGATTTTCATGGAACCTTAATCAAAATAAGTATTGCACTGTTTAATGTGTATCCGTAGAAGTAAATGGTAGCTCAGAGCGACTCATCATTAACCTTACCATGTCCAATGAAGTTCGGTTTCTCTGTTCGGACACACCGTCAAATTGAGGTGTTCCGGGAGGAGTCCACTATGAAAGAATATCATACTCTTTCAATTAGTCGAGAAACTCATTGCTTAAGTATTTTCCACCATGGTCTAACCATGACGGTTTAATACTTTCGCCGGTCTGTCTGTCTACTTTGTATCGAAACTCTTTGAATTTATCAAAAGTTTCTGACTTATGTTTCAGAAGAAACACATAACCATAACGCGATGCCATTTCCGTAAAGGGTACAAAGTGTTCATATCCACCTCTAGCCTAGCTAGACATGGGCCCACTTATGTCACTATGAACAAGGGCTAACAGATCGGTGGCACTTGCACTTTTATCAACTAAAAGATGTATTAGGCACTTTGCCTAATTAAACTAGATTCGTAGACATCATTTGAATTAGAATCAAATATGTCCTTGTACCCACTCTTCGAAAGTGTGGATATACGAGTCTTGTTAATGTGTCTCAGACAAAAATGCCACAAATAAGTCTCATCTGATTAATTCAGTTTGAGCTATTTGTTTGTCATGTTATATGTTTGAGATTCATTTATATTCAAAATATAAATATTGTTATTCACATCTAATGTGCTTATCTCAATATCATCTTTATAAACAAAACACTTAGTGTTCTAGAATATAAAGGTATACCCGTAACGAGTTAAACTTAGATATAGAGATAATGTTTCTAGTCAAACTAGGTACATTTTAACAGTTTCCTAATTTAGGTACATGCCCAAAGGGCAGTTCCAAAACTTAGGTTTCTTCAGTTAAAACAGCGGCTCTCGTCCCGTTTCCGACTCGTAGTCGATCTCAACTGAAGCCAGTCTCCTGCTAATCAGCAGATTCTGCACATCAGTACATATTTATGTACAACACTTAGTATCAAAAATCCAATTTTGAAACCAGTAGTGAACATGTTATGATAAACATACTTGAAGTCGGAGCCTTGCCCCGCCTCCACTTCCTTCATATATGCCTTGTCCATACGGCAGTCACGCTTCCAGTGACCACATTTGCCACAGTTTAGGCAGACATCTTGGGATATGTCATTTGTCTCCCTAGAAAACTGCGATAATTTTGCCTTTGCTCTTTTCCACATCCTAGAAGCCTTCGGCCAAGCCTTGGCCATCTGGGATGTCGAAGTAAGATGCATCTTGCGTTTTTTGCCCTTTTGCAAACTCTGGCTCTGTCTCTTTGAGCATAGGCATTAACTCTCCAAGAGTTTTCAATTGCAATTAGTACTTCTAAGATCTAAGAATAGATCTATAAAGATCCTTCAATTTCAACATCATGGTTTAAGGATCTAATCCTTAATTCTGACGAAGAAATTAAGGAATTATTACGGCAAGCGTAAAGGATTGAGCACTAAAGTTTTCATTACCATGAGTCTTCCAAAGCTCATGCTCTACTATTTGCTCAACTTCGGGCTTAGGCCAAGAGGTTGCTCTATCAAATAGAGTAACTTCTTAATTCCCAGGACTATCCTGAGGTTTTATTCCCAATCTGAAAATTGGAGCCGTTTAAAGACATTTTCACCTAGGATTATGTTTTAAAAGCTAATCTTTCAATTATCTTGATTCCAATAGTCTAACTATCCAATCAACGATTTCGGGTACATTTGAATATAATGATTACTATAGTCTAACTATATAATCAATTATAATTTTGATTGGTTAAATTCAAATATATTGATTACTATAATCCAATTATATGATCAACTATAAATGAAGTAGTTTGAATACAGTCCAACTGTTTAATTTAAAACAACAATTGAATATTAGTCCAACTAATATATATTTAAATAATGACGAAAAATGAAATGAGCGCGTTTTGGCAAGTATCTAAATAAAATTGTAAATTTAATACTTGCCTCCCACTATTTTTCGGCGAGCCTCTAACCCTCTGTGGAGTACTCGGGAAACCTAGTTTCCTAGTCGGCTAGGATCCCCGTTAAATAACACACAACCTTGACTTTGGCCAACAAGTTGTATGAAATTTAACTAGGTATATCTCTAAGATCAATTGGATCTCATCCAATTCCTAGATCCAGTAGGTGGACCTCAAGTCCAAAACATATATACAATATATATGCCAATATATCCAATATATTTTCCTAACCTTTTCCTCTGAATCAACTAACCATTGGCTTTGGCACAACAAGCTTAATGATTCCAGTTAAGCGGGACCCATTGACTTTGGAAAGCTTCGTAATCGATGTCGATGGACAATAAATGATCTTGACTTTGGCCAACAAATCACAACTTGGACAAGACATATGATATGGAATAAAGCCTTCATGATTCAAACATATCCGCGATGGAAAAATGTCTTGACTTTGGCCAACAAACCAGTGTCAATCTTGGATCTTGAGAGAGAATCACTCAATGGAAGGAAAGCGCTTAATATTTATAGAGGGTTTTCGCGTAATTGGCAACCAATTAATTATCTTTAATTAGGTTTCATCATACACCCTTAAGCATGCATTCTAAAAGCATAATAAGGCACGATAAATAAATTAATAATGATATGCAGATTGATATATAATACAATTATTCCTAGAACAAATCTCTCCCTTTCCTCTCTCCCGCTAGTACTATTCTTACTTCTACCCAATTACATAACACTTCTAAAGAAACCTCATTTACATTGAGGGGAATATGTGAGAAGAGAAATACAATGAGAAAAGAGGTAATAGGCTGGACACGCAGGTCCAATTTAATAAATTCTAAATTTATTACAATAATTTCCAAAATTGCCTGCACCCATATAATATCCATCTGATATACATTATTCATACATCACATCCATGTATTCACACAAAGCATGTTATCAATCAATATAATCCAATTAATTAATCTTTAATTAATGACCATCCAATGTTCAAACAATGATTTGATTTGCGCGAGTCCAACTCGTTTAAGAATAAGTACTCAAAGTACATATTCTTGAATTATATCGAACTACAATTTTAAATCCGATTTAATTTTTATTCAATACCAATTCTTTATTTAATTCCAAATTAAATAATACACTTTAAATGTGTCTTTTAGACTTGGATTCCAAATCCAATCTTAACGGGTCTCAAAGACCCAATTAGTATCCAATACTATTCAATTAAAGTCCAATGGGCTTTCAATTAATTTATTAAGGCATGTACTTTGGCAACCAAAGCCCAATTAGGAATCACCCTTTGCCACAAAATTAATTTTGGCCCATTAGGCCCAATTAAATTTTAAAGGCCTCAATTATCATATTTGGACTTTATGGAAATGGTTTTAGGCCCAATTAGATCCAACCAATTATCATAAACCAAACTTGGCTCAACCAAGCCCATTAAGCCCAAATACAACATTTAGCCCAATTCCAAATTAAGCCCAATTAATTTAATCACAATATTCCAAATATCACAATTATTTAATTAAAGTGTATTAGCCATAATTAATAGTTAAATTAATATTTCCAAAACACCAATTACACTAATTAATCATGCTTTAATTATTCAACTTATGTCTAACTCAAATTGAAGCAAAATCAATCCAACATGCTCTTCTAATAGCTCACGGCAATTCAAGGGATTATTATATCTGATTTTGATTTCAATCCAATTAAATCACAAATCAAATATCCAAACATTCTAAACACATCCAATGGCTTAAAATCAAAAATGACTAAGAGCTTAGGGTTCCTTACATATTTGGCCAAGCCTAATAAATTGGGGAAAATTAATCCAATTAATTTTTCATCAAATTGATCATGCATAACTCTAAGTTAACATTATCTAAGCATACTCAAATAAACAATTTGATCAAATCATGCTCAAATAAAAAATACCCAAATTCAAGATTAAGAGCCCTAATTTCATTTCATGTTTAATTTAGGCTCTGATACCATTGTTGGATTCTCAAAAAATAATAACCAAGATCATTAAGCATAAAATCATGTGAATACACAAAGAATTAGCGGAAATACTTACAATGATCGGAATGGATGTAGGTGGAGAGTTCAAAACTTTTGCCTCCATGGAAGTTGCTCCAAGCTCATTGTTTTGATGTATGTTGAGCTTCCAAGCTTGATTCTTGAATTCCAAACTCATGGGAAAGGTTTCCCTATCACATTTTTATGATCCTTTGAGTGCTAGCTCTAAAGATTTTGCAACAAAATTCAAAGGAAAATAAACCCTAGGTTCACGCCCAAGAGGAGAGAAAATGGAAGCCATTTTAGGCCTTGGAGAGAAGAAAGAGAAGTTGTGTGTTTTGATTTTCCGAAAATCAATAATATCAATTACCAAACTTAAAAAAATTGATATAGGTCACTTTCACATCAATTTTAATAATGCTTGTATAAGAAACAAGCAACCATCAAAATCCCACCAACTTCTATCAACAAAAAGTTGACAAAGTTGACTAGGTGATGTGACAAGTGTGGGCCCCACTTTAATTCGAAATCTGAGTGGGCCCGCAAACACATCCGGTCTCTTTGTTAATTTCGAATTAACGAATTTTCCGTTGCGACATAATTAAATCAAATTTAATTAAATAGTTTATGCCTAGTAAAATTACAATAAAAGTCACTCGCGAATTAATTCTAAATTAATTCGTTCGCCCGAATTAAAATCTAATTTTAATTCTGTTATGAAATATAATTTCATTTAATATATCGAATATATTATTTTAATCGATTATTTTCAAATTAATCGTTCTCTCGCTCTTTTAATAGAAGTTTATCCCCAGATAAATTCGAAGTAATTAATCATAGATTAATTTTCTCTCTCTTCTAATTAATCTCAGTTTAATTATGTTCGAGTCGTACATCATCGGTGAATCTTCGGGAAGTGACCCATGAGATCCCTGGATATGTTGGTAGTAAATCTGGTCGTCGGATCATCCGAACACGTGCGTACCCAGTACCACATTCTTACCGATTTACAAGACATGGTTGGCTTCTAGCAAAGCACCGTGCCTACCCAATTCTCTAGAAATATTCTTTTAAGGAATATATAATCTATGTAAGGCGTAGTATACGTAGTATTGCATATTGCGATCCAGTATCAGATGTCACATGCTAGACCTGGAGCTGGAATTATGTATGCCCCGTAAGAAGCACATATCAGATCTCTGGTAACTAGTCTCCATAATCGAATAAACATGACCTAGTCATATTATCCCGATGACTGCAGTACATAAGAGTACTAGTTTCGTATCTACGTGATCATCATCTGCATATGACTGAAGTGATACTTCCATCTTGACATCACACCCAATACACTACGATTCTCAATATACCCGAAGAGGTTACACAGACCTGTTAAAGTCCCCGGACAACCAAAACCAAAGTATACTGATTGTTGCAAGTTTTAGCAATGCAAGTCTCAAGTTAAGACCAAATGCACCTACCTTGATTCGGATTCCCATAGACACATAGTCATACTACAAATGGGATTTCGAGGGGTCTATCCAGAGCGAAGCTGTTTCCGTACCATCGGTAAACACAACCTCCTATCACACTTGCATAAGTATCCAATACTTAAATATATGAGAACTATGATGTTACGCTCCTATAATATGCATAAGTGCAATACTAGTGTATTCCGCATTATCGATGTCCAATCTCGATAATACTACGACTGGAGGATTTAAATCATTAAATCTTAGTGGATTAATATTGTCTCATATCTCACAATCTGGAACTAATCATATGGACTTTTTATCATTTATATAGCCTGGTAATCCAATTACAAATGATAAAGAGTAATTCCTTTGTCACATAGTTAATTTGTACAACAACATCATTCTATATAAATAGTGATGTTTTATGGGTCATAAATGTCCAACAGTGCGAGTATCTTATGAATATGTAATTGTTTGGCATTTACGAAGGTATATGACGATGAATTAATACATGAAATTAGACATATATGTGTAAATAGATTATAAATTATGCCTGAGATATTGGAGAAGCATAAGTGTAAGGAGTATAAAGAAAATTAATTAAAAGAGCATTATGAATGAATGGAAACGTAATGCATCAAATATAACTGTGAAAAATTTTCAGAGATGTAATTGAAAACGATTTTGAAATCGATGTATGTTTTTAATAAAGACAAAGCTTAATAGTTGAATATGAATACATGGTATTATATGTGTTATACATAATCAGTTTGTATGTTTTTATAAAGTTGTGACAAATTGCAATATAAATACACATGAAATCAGTGATTAATGTTTATAGGTGTAAGCTTTAGAAATGTCAATGCATATTATTATTATGAGCATAACTATATTTATATACAAATGTGTGCGGATTGATTTTGAGAATGAATTCAGTGTACCATGGATATGCATGAATGAATGCATGTACAAGTTTGATAGTATAAGAGATGCATATGCATATTTTATGTTATGATTTTTTAGAAGTTGAGTTAAAGCTAAAAATATTTTTGAAATTCAAAGAGTTTTTTAAGAAAAATTTCAAACTTTTTGAAAGAAAAGTAGTTCAGAAAATATTTTCTTACAGTTTTAAGATTTTAAGTATGAGTTTTATGTTTTTCAGGCATGAGGTAAAACCCCACCCCAGTATGTAACTTATACAGAGATGGAATTGACGGATATTATGGAATTGACAGATTTAGAGGAGCCTGTGCACATGGCTAGTTCAGGGACATGATGACGGCTTAGGATCATATACCTGGATCCTAGATTTAGAGCTTGGGTGGTAGCATAGATCTGCACCCCCAGTTCTAATGGTGGCTACACCCAGTTGAGTCGTTGTCCTGTGTGTAGAGAGACATCCAGTTGAGTCGATTTTCTGGATGTAGAACAGTTTTAGTTTTCAGATTTTCAGCTTTCAATTTTCAGATTTCAGGAAACAGATTTTAGAAACAACTTCTAGAAACCAAAAATTTAAAGTATTTTTTCAGAAATACAAGTTTTTAAAGAGGTTATCAAAAGTGTTTCCAGAATGAGTTTTCAGGAAAAGTGCTTTCTAAAAACATAACGTATTATAGTAGAATATAGTTTATAAATTATACATATCAATCATACATCCTAATGATCATCTTAGATGTATATAGCTGTTATTAATGCATGGTAGCATGGTTACATCTGCATGGATAAATGACTGATGTTCGTATGTATTGTATGCTTTTCATGGAATGAATGTTTTTATTAGACACTAATGCATGCTGACATGATTCTATATACAGGTATATGTAAGTTGATAACAGTATGTGAATAGAAATAATACTTTATAATTTCGATTTGATGATATTCAATGAGATAAAAAGAAGATAATTATAATAGATGTTCAACTGGGTTAACAAGAGTAGTAGGTAAGTTTTAAGATATCAGAGTAGCGCAGCGAAAACGTAATGAAACTTGACTTAGTAAACGCGCAACGAAAACATAATCAAACTTGACTTAGTAAAGAATATAGAAATTTACTGATTATGTTATAAATCTTAAAGATGAGAATAGTTTATGGTGTGCACATAAGTAAATAAATAGAAAAGACTAGCAGTAAATAATGTATATGTAAAATGAATAAAAAGATATTTAGTTAATCCAGAATTTGTATATGTTTGCATGGTCAGCTAGACAACTCAGGATAATATAGAAACATGATTCAGAATTTGTGTATGCTTGTTGCTCAAGGAATGAGCATAGTTACTTACTGATTCGTATGACTCACACCTCAACAGTGTTTGAGTTTTGCAGGTTGGTGACCTGATCGGTCGACCACAGACACCAGAGCTTGAGGAGCCGGATAGCAGCGTTGCAGTTAGCCAGTCACCAGGTCTTGGGGGAATTAAGTATAGTTGTACAGAATTTGTGTCTTATAAGTTGTATAGAATTGAGTTGTATAAGTTTACTTATAAAAGTTTTTGTTTATACGTATATTCGGGCATGGAGCCCATCATGTTATTTCTTGGGTTTGATTTAGAGGATTTATTATTTGTGTCGGGCCTTATAGGTTCTATTGAGGTGCTGGACTTGATCCAGGTTGCATGACTTTTAGCAAACGTCATGCCGAAATTCCATCACGGTCAGAGGCTTATGGAGTCAGGATTAGCTTGCCTCATGCCGGTAGCATCTTGGCCTAGGCAGGATGTTATAGTGAACTACTCGGACGCACTACTTGTAAGCATTTTCCCATGCCGATCCTATACATAGTAATCTGAAACAAATCACTTTTTCATCAGATGTAACTTAACTTCCTCAATTTCTCTAAACTTCCGAAAATGACATACTTTGCAAAGACACTTTATCTTACTGCCTTGCATATAGGCCGACTGACCACTGGAATATTCATAAATTCTAGTATCCCGTTCACAAAATCCATGTAAAGTGTGCCATCATTATTAAGCCTCGCAAACATCCATTCTTTATTGGAATTCATTTTGTAATGTTATAACTAAAATAGAAGAAATTTCCAATTCATCTGTTACCAAATAAACACATATCAAATTATAATATATATTTCAAATAATCATCAACACACTCATAATACAAGTTCCTAATTAAATGAATTTTCTTACCTAAATACAACCACACCCGAACAAAATCCCTAAATATAAAAGTTCATCATATACATTTGTACATAATATACATTTGTTAATTAATATAGTAGTAAGAAAAAAAACTTAGCAAGACTGAAGCAGAAGTGAGCATAAATATGGAAATGGAGAAGATATTGAGTAATTAGGCAGGGGGAATGAAAAATTTATGTTTATATTCTAATAATTTACAGACTGAATTACATATTGGTCGGTAAAATGTTCATTTTGGCGTCATATCTTGGCGCAAAATTGTTGTTAGACGCCTAATATTACAAACCGACTTATGATCGGTCGTTAATTACCAACCTATATTTTGGTCAATAGATATTCAGTCGGTATTTATCTATTTTTTAATAATTTTTATTAAAATTAATTCACACTTATCGATCGATATGTACGCGGTCGGTAAAATTGATATAATACCGACCTATCTATTCGGTCGGTAAAATGATTTTGTTTACTGACTAAAAATATGGTCGGTAAGCGTCAGTAAGTCTGCGCCAAGTTTGTGCACATCGCACTTTTTTTCGACGGAATACTGACGGATTAGTCCGTCAGAAATATATTGGTCAGTAAACGGTCGATATTTGGTCAAAAAATTTCTTAATCTTTAAAAAGGTCGGTATTCGATCGATATTTACTTATTTTTACCGACTAAATATTTCGGTTGGTAATCCAATATTTTCTTGTAGTGTGTTAATTAATGGGTGAAATATTAATTGTTGATAAAATAATTCTTTATTGTAATATTATGCTAAATAAGTGGTGAAATATTAATTGTAGAAAAATAATTAAAAATTAATAGAAATTGAATATTCTAAAGAAGTTTCATTTTAGTATAATATTGGGTGTAATGAATAGGAGATGAAAACAATATTTACGGTAAAAAATTACATTAATTTAATACAAAACTTACACCAAAATGTAATAATGGGTTGGGGATACCATAACATTCTAGAGAGATTTCTTTTGAAATAAATCGATCTATATGAATATTTAAAGCAGGTAAGAGTTAGTGGTTTTGAGCAACCCCATTAGATTATTGAAAGGAGATTAATGAATAAGAGAGTCTATTTTCTGGATTTTGTTATGTTAGACAAAAATAGCTAAATAAGAATATGAAGTTAAAATTTATAATTTAATCTCAATGAACCATATAAATATTAGGGGTAATGACTTCTAGGTCCTCAATTTTTGATAATTATTTATTAGGTACCTAATTTTTTCATAATTACTCATAATTAGGTCCATATCGTTGATGGTTGGCAAAAAACCAGAATACCATTGGGGTTTTAGGATCTCATAGAGAACGTTGTGGGATTGAGACGAAAAATTCTCTAGAATAAAAATTTCAGCAATAATCTGTGATAATCTTTGTTGCTATTCAAAAAATTGACTAAGATATAAATAATTTTTTATTCGAATCGTAATTGGGACAGGACAAGGCTGAAACGGGATGACATGTCCTAATTTTCATCCATGCTACAGTTATAATAGTAATAGTACATAATGTAATATTGATCATTTATTGTTAAAATAATAGAGACTTGATTAGTAATTATGAAAAACTAAGGACCTAAAGGGCAATTATGAAAAAAATATGACCTCATAGTCCACTGGACGTTTCCTCTAAATTTAATTTTGAAAACAATGACTAATTAATTATTTTAGGGGATATTATCATTTTTCCACCCAATGATTTTTCAATGTGCAGTCTAACACCAAAAGTTCGAATATGTTCAATCTTCCATCTAATGTTACGAAAATATACAATTTCCCATCCAAATTCAAACGTAATGAGTTTTTATTACTGATTTTTAATGGGAGAGTTCCAAAATACCCCTAATTTTAGAATCTGAACATTGCATTTGTATTTACTACTGTTGGAGACTAAAATATTTAGTATCCCTTCTATATAAACCACTGCAAATCCATCTCATTTCAAATGCAAAAAAACACGCACTCACACACACTTATAATGCATCTTAGTAGCACATCAAGCGGTGGTTTTAATGGGTCAAACAAAGCAAGAAAAGTGCATTGCATGCCAAAATATTGTCTTTGTCGTGTGCAAGCAGTTATTATGGTCTCAACTACAATGTAAAATCCTAATACAATGTTCTGGTCATGTAGGATGAAATATTGCAGGTTTTGAGAGTGGGTTACAAATGAAGCCTTGGTAATTTCTAATATTAGTGATGAGATTCCGAGTGAGGATCAACACTTGCAGCAGAATGATGATATGATGAAGATATACAAGAAGCTGAAAAATATCGTAGTGAAGATTAAATATGTAACCATACTTTTATTTTCCATTGTAATTGGAAAATATATTTGCATAAATGATTTGATATACAAGACAATTATATCTTATAAATGTTATCCAAAATAAAGCATATCAATATCATAGCATAGTAGGAAAAAATACATATAGTGCTCAAGTAAGAGCATGTGCAAAAAAAAACAAAAAAACAAAAAAACAAAAACAAAAACAAAATACATACACAATTATAATTCAAGGCCGTTCACTTGTCACTATGCATGGCAATGGGTCGGGCTAAGTCCGGGCTTTGATAAGTCCGGCTTGAGCCCGAGAAGTAATATTTAGGCCCAGGTCTAGGAAAAACCTGACCAAAGCTGTTACCGGGCCGGTTCGGTCCTTCTTGGGCCGGACTTTATCCGACACGATTTGTTAATATAAAAATTATATATATGTTATTTTTTTTAAGCCTGGGCTTTTTGAGTCGGGTCTGAGCCGAACCTTTAATTCTAAAGACCAACCCGATTTTTTTATCCCAGACAAGGCCAAAGCCCAGGCGGGCCGAGCCGTGTCAAACTGGGACCATGTTGTTTTGCCATGAATACTTGTCAGATGAGATTATTGTGATGGAATAAATGTTTTTTTTTTCAGATGGTCACAAAATTTGGGATGGGGTTACTGATGGTCGTCGACCTACGAAAGTTAAAACAAAAATATAATGAAAAGCAGTGAATTTTCCAGCAAAACTTTATGGCAAAATAGTAAAATTTATGGAAAAATAGTAAATTAATTGCAAGAATCATAGACATCAGTTAATGCATAATTGAGAATGTGTACCACTTGTATCATTGGTCTCATTAGTTAATAGCTTACCTAACAACCCATAAGAGTTCTCACGGGTCGGGTCGGATCGAGATTTTTCAAATTTTACGAAATCCAATCAGGTTTGGCCACGCGGGTTAATAAACCCAAACCCGAAATTTGAGTATGCAAACCCGAGCGGGTCAGGTCACTCATGTCGGGTCTGATTGGCCAAAAAAAGAATATTTTCTTTTATGTATTAATTATTTTGAGACATAAATACTGACTATTTTATGTCCCAAAACTTGTCATACATATTAAATTTCAAGATAAAAAATATGAAAATTATACTTTAAATCTGAAATCTCTGAACAATGCTTTATAAAATTCTTTGCTATCTCAAAACATGCTAAATTAGAAATATTATGAGAACAAACTCGGCTAACGCCCTATGTGTTGGAAAAGTATGTTTGAATTTATAAAGAACAATTAAATCAGTAAATAAAATCAACTTAAAGAAGAAGTGTCCACTCACTGATTTGGATTTTGGCTGGTATTAGATCCCTCATCGTAGGAAAGTACGATTCATGCGGATAATCTATGGTCGAGAACTTGGTTAGTATATATATAAAGTGAAAAAGGTCTAACGATAAGTCACTAGACTTTATGTACAAGGCTTTCCAAATTCATATCTTGATGTAAGATATATATATATTTGAACTGATACGAGACCCCAAGAGTGGTCTCTAACACGTTAGAATGGAATTGGGGGGTTTAAAACTGTTTAGGCCCTGTTTTAATGCTCGCATATAAGCAGACAAATGGATATAAAAGAATAGTATAGATCGAGAATTGAGATCTATAAGATATAGTCCAAGTAAGCTCTTAGAAAAATAAAGAAATGATGAAAAAATACTAAGAAAGATTTAGAGAGTGGAATTGCAAAGGTACAATAATGATGGGAAAGAATACATTAAAGGTTACAGCAAGAAATGACAAGGAAAATTTTTGATAGAGGAATCGCATAAGGTACCCAGCCCTAGCTTAAGGTGACCAAACCACTGTTTGTTTGGGATGGTTTAGCTGCTGGTATGGGTGGTTTGGTAGATTTGTTTAGTACGGAGACGACGAAATATGTTAATATAAAGCGATCATTGAAGAAGAAAAACTTAAAGACTGCTGAGGGTTGTAAATGAAATATAGGGAGTTGATAGTCGAGTAATGAGAAATAATGTTAAGGTCAAGTTGGACAAGTGGAATAGAGAAATATCAAGTATAGGTATGAGATATTAGAATCATCGGTGAGAGACAAGATATTAGTTACTAAGAATTTGCTCAAGTTAAGGAATTATGGAATATAAGTGAAAGTCTAGAAGAAAGAAATCTTAGAGATGAGGAGTATGGGGTACAACAAAAGAACATAAGGACAGTAGTCAAAAGTACTCAGCAGAAGTATTACAGAACGAGGACTTAGGAAATGGAAAATAGGAAGATCGAGTAGCCAGTAGAGCTTAGAAACAAGAAGATAAAGTTTAGTAGCATCTTTGGATATTCGCGAAGTTAAGAAGATCACGAGTTAGACGCTAGAGAGGATTCGAGGATGAATCCTATTTAAGAGAGAGAGAATTTGTAACGACCGGTAGTTTTACTACTATCCACAACGATACTATTATGTACCGAACGAAGGCATGTAAAATAAATTACGATACGATTCAAATACATTCATGATAAAATAATGGGAACGATCGGTAAATTTCTCGAAGACTCGGGACAAGACTGTACCGTGTTTATTATGGACCTCCCATAGTATTTGGGGCATAATGTTTTCATACGATCTCTGATTTTTATGAATTTATATCGTCGGAAAACTGAGATCGAATCTTACAACTACCACGTTAAATATTTTTCCAAATTCGGACCAGAATGGGGTTAAAAACACAAGTCAAAAATTCTGATGAATAGTGATTTCAGGTCAAAATGTAAAGATCTCAAATTTTCTCATTTCTTCTACACACTTCTTCAATTTTCTGTTATCATTTAAGGCCTAGTATATAAATGGGGCTACTATTTACTATTCCCAAAATTAAAAAGAGAGAATGAAGAGAAAACAGAGAAGAAAGCCGTAAGAGGAAGAGAGAGAAATGAGAAAAAGAAGAAAGAAGAAAGAAGAAAGAAGAAGAAGAAGGAAAGAAAGAAAGAAGAGAAAAGAATGAGAAGTGTACGACTTTTGGCATCCATGGAGCTTGATGAAAGGGTTGGGAATCAAAAGAAATAAGGTAATGGAACTAAACCCAAATTCTAATTTATGAGATTTTGAAAACATTGATGATATGGTAGTTGAAATGGAATGCTATATATTGAATATTAGTGGTTAAAGAGTAAGAAGTGGGTTATGGAGTTAAGAATTTAAGTTTGAAGAAGTTTAAAGTTGATAGGGAATAATGGGTTTGTGATTAAATAAGTAGTTGATGATGACAACTTGGAAGTATTAACGATATGATGATGATTAGCATATTAGAAATTACAATTGATGAGAATTTTGGAATGATTGAAGTGTTGTCTTAGGTGTTTTGGGTTTGATTTTCAAGTTGTGGATATGATTAAGTGATGAAGATTTGTGTGTTGTTAAGAGTGTGTTGTGATGATGAATTAGATTATTTATATTTGCTTATGGGTTATGTGTTTGAGGTATCACTGAAGCATTGGGAATAAAATGGGTGAGTTTGACTTGAGAAGAAGAAAGGCAGAATCTGTGGCCAGAAAAAATTTGAAAAAGTTTTAGGTGATGGGACGTGAGACTGGAGCTTCACCACCAACCTTGGGGGTCTCGTATTAGTTCATATACACCTCTTACATCAACTTAAAAAAAGTGGCAAGCCTTGTATGAAGAACCTAGTGAACCATCGTTAGATTTATTTCACTCTATATACTAATTAAGTTTCGATCATAGATTATCGACAAGAACCATATTCTTCTTTGACCAAGGATCCAGTTCTATCCAGACTCGATCACAGTGAGTGGACCTCTTTCCTTATCTGGTTTTATTAAAGTTTTAAGTTTGACATCAGAATTATTTTATGCCTTAGGGCGTTATATTTATTTATGTATTGAGTCTAAGCTTTACACCATGTTTTGGTTGTATTTTAAACAGAAAAGTTTTAAAACATTGTTTACAAATTTCAGTTTTTACATGTGACTTTCATGTTTTCGGGACATGAGGTAAAACCTCAACCCAGTATGTAACTATTACAGAGATATAGTTGGAATTGATGGATGTAGAGAACATATGCACATGTAGGGCCAGGACGGCGGCTTAGGATCGTGTACTTGGTCCCTAGTCTAGAGCTTGGGCTGTAGCATTTATCCGCACCCCCAGTACTAGTGGTGGTTACGCCCAGTTGAGTCGTTGTCCTGGGTGTAGAGTTTGACGTTGCAGTTGAGTCGTTGTCCTAGACGTAGGGCACCACCAGCGTTAGAAATTCTCAGTTGAGTCTGTTTCTTGGGCATAGAGGACACTTAGTTGAGTCGTTGTCTGAGGTGCAGTGAGATGTTCAGTTGAGTCGTTGTCCTGGACATCAGAGACCCGGTGATTATTCTCGGACACGTCAAGTTGAGTTGGTTTCCTGGACGTAGAGCGGTTTCAGTTTTTTTTAGATTTTCAGTACACATATTTCATATTTTCAGTACATAGTTTTCATATATCAGTTTTCAATTTTTTAGCAGATACTCAGATACAATTTTCAGTAATGATTTTTAGATACATTTTTCATTATTGATTTTTAGATACAGTTTTCAGAAAAGAATTTACAGATTTTAGCCTATAGCTTTCAGAAACCAGTATTTTAAAAGCAGTTTTCAGAAAGACGAAGTTATCAAAAGTAAAGTTTTTATATAAAGATATTTATAGAACTATGATTTTGAAACAAAAAGATTTTACATCAGTTTTCAGTTATTATCCACTCACTTAGATCATATGTCGATCTAACCCCGCACTCCCACAGGAATTCCAGTAGGATGAGCTCTGGAGGACGAATATTGATGCAGTCACCAGGGATGGAGTCCACCAGTATTGAGTCATATAGCATGAGAGTTTAGTCAGCGTCAAAGTAAAAGATTCTTATATGCATTAGTGAAGTATGAGTCATTATGAGTATCTGTTAATATTTGTAAAGAAAAGTATTTAGAGTACACAGATATGAGAAACAAAAGTATTTTAAATTGAGTTCTGGTTCTCATGCATGACATTGCATTTGAATAGCTTAGAATACGGTCAGTAAGTCAGAGGCTAATGGGGTTAGCACTGCTATCCCCTATCGGTAACATCTCTCAGATCGGGGATGTTACACTCCAACTGTCATTAGAGGTCGCTATTAGAACTCTTCCTGGCCGAATTCTCTTCTTCCAAAACCAATAGTCATTCCTGGAGGATGGACAATTGGTTAGCTAGATGATCTGATTGCTCGCTGCTCGAAGCCATTGTTATGTTTGCAAGTCCCGTAGACTGAATAAAGGATTGTTTGCTATAAATCGCTATGGCCCCACGGTGGGCGCCAAATTTTAGACGCTGGTTTTCACCCGAGGTCCATAATTGAGATTTTATAGAGTGGCCAGTTACGATCCTGCAAAAAAGGTAGAGTGAGCGTGAAGGGTTTACCCACCGGTGTGGTGGTTGCAGTAGGTACTCCGATGCCCAAATCAGTATCGGAAATGAGCTATTGAAGCAGTCGGAAGAGAAGCAAGGTCAGAGATTACCTTGATCCCCGTAGGTTGCCGTGAGGGCAGTAGGTCGGTGGTTTTGAGAACTCAAGAGAGAATAAGACTAAGCTGAGAGTTGTCTTCCCCTTTCCATTGTAAACTTCTTCTCTTATATATACACACTCGAGAAACATGTGTATTTAATGCATTTAATTGCTCGTCCGTTTGATGCTGGAAATGGCGTGTAACATCCCGCCTTAGCAGTGATGTTACCAACAGGAGACAGACTAAACCCATCTCCATAAGCCTATGATTCTAGAAAAATTTCGGCATGATGTATTCGTAACTTCATGCAACCTGGCCTATAGCCAGTATCCATATACAACATAAACATAAAATCTCGGCCTCAGGCCGGTATCTCAACATCAATGCAATCTAAGAGTCCAACTAAAATACGATGCAGACATAATACAACCAGGGCTTCATGCCCGAAAGTACGTATATATAAAAAAATTTCTAAAATAAACTCGTGCTCAGCACGTTACAACTTATACAATCTAAAATATAGACTACTAGACTCTTTATTTCCCCCAAGACCAAGTGACTGATTGACTACAACGCTGCTACCCGACTGCTCCGTAACTCTGAAATCCACGGTCGACCGTTTAGGTCGCCAACCTGCAAAACTCAAACACTGTAGCATATTGAGTAATAAGACTCGGTAAGTAACTATGCTTCTACCTTGAGTATCATACACAAGCAAGGTTTGAATTCTAGTTTACATATTATTTCTATAGACTGAAGAAATGCCTGTTTGCTATAAATCGCTAGGGCCCCACGGTGGGCGCCAAATTTTAGACGCTGATTTTCACCCGAGGTCCACAATCGAGATTTTGTAGTATGCTTCTACCTTGAGCATCATACACAAGTAAGGTTTGAATTCCAGTTTACATATTATTTCTAGGAATTCTAAGTGATTCACACATTCTCTAAATTACCAACTGTTCATTCTGTCTGTTTCCTAGCCGATTGGCAAACGTTCCATTTCATATATTCCTCTTATATGAACATCCACACACTCATCTCGTTCTACTTTCTTGTGTCATGCTGCCTAGCTTGTTCGCTGGACATCATTGTATACATACAAATATCAATCTTAACATATCATCTTATCATTCGTTTTATCACATATATACTCATATCGTCTTTACATTAATCATATATCAATGATTTGAAGTCATACGTACAAGTCACTTATACATATATATATATATATATATATATATATATATATATATATCTATATATATATATATATTATATATATATATTTTTCACTTCATATTCAAAATCGTTTTAGTTCACAACACACGTCAAGCATACTATTTTTTGTTCTTTTAACCATTTCCATTTGTTTTTAACCATATAAGCCACAACATGTAGTTCCTCTCTAACTTGAATAATTCAATAACCAATGATCATCCACATTTATCATTACCTATAACTTTTACCTCTATCTAGCATACTTAACGCATTCATGATGTCAGATATATAACATTCATGGCATATCATATAGCAGTGTTCACATACATATACATATCATCTTCTTATCTTCTTATCTTCTTATCTTTCTTTTATTTCGCTACCTCAAGCTCAAGTGAATTATCAAAGTTATCTTCTTACCATTCTATTTAACACATCATCGATTTATCATATACAATCCATATTATTTATATATACAGTAAATATGCATCTCATCATCATATGTATGCACTAGTGCTAGTTCGTGCAAGCAATGCTCGTATAAAACTCATTACCTATTTTAGAATAGGTATGGAATGGATTCCATCCAAACGGATCCTATCCAGCACCTCTACCATGAAACATACAATCGTCAATCATATATACACACATAAGTAACAATATCGTCGTGCTCAAACATCATATGCATGAATCACACGAACATTAAAAAGCTTTAATTCATATTGACATCTCATAACTTCACTTTGCTTGGAAAGTTTCTTTCTTTTTAGAAAACTCACAATTCTTTATAATACATTCCATTTAGAAAACATTCTTTAAAAAAAATTCTTTTCGGAAAACTCATGTTTGAAACTCCATTTCTTTTTATGTTCTAGAAAACTCTTTTACTAAAAATCTACTTTCTGAAAACTCATTTCTGAAAATCTTTCTTTTTCTTGTACTTATCTCTAAAACTGTCTTTCTAAGTTCTTTTCTAAAACTCTTTTCTGAAAACTGAAATCTGAAATCCTTTTTCTGAAAATCGAATCTCCGCCCGTAGGTGCATCTCCGCCCGTAGGCGCATCTCCGCCCAAGAATATACCATATGAGTGCTGAGGATCTAGGGGCATCCCCCCAGTCCTCCACATGTGCACATTTATCTGAATTCGTCAATTCCAATTAGTGTACAACTGGGATGGGTCAAATCCCAAGTCCCAAATCCATATGAAATCCTTCAATTCCATAATTGTTCATAAAATCTCACTGGGATGGGTTTATATCATGATCCCAATAAAATCCATTAAAACTTTTGTTTTGAAAATATTTAAAACTGTTAAAATGCTTTAAACTTTAAAATCAATTTCAACTGCAATTTAGAAAAGATTACCCAATATGCATGTTCAATGCATTATGCTTTCATTCACTCAATACATGCTTTCATGCTTACTTAGACTCTATATGTTATTGCTATCACATATGCACATGTATGCATGGGTACATACATATTCATAACTCATACTTATACATATACTCAAGCAAAGTAAATTTATAATTTATCATATCATACACATACTTATATAAATGCTATCATATATACACATAAATCCATAACATACAACGGTGTGCTGATTCACACTACCTGCTTCCATTCGTATAGGTTTATACTTACACCCATATACTACGAAATGAGTCTATTTATCATTCTTACGCACATATCATCATACTATTATTTGATCTGATGATTATAGTCAAATCACACATCATTACCCATGTTCACATATCAATCACATTTCATGGCTCGCATTCAAGTTTCGACATACATTTATAGCACGTACCTATGTTCCATATTTACCTCACATTTCTAAGTATTGCCATAATTAATCATACATCATATCTCATACCAGTGCATTCATATTGAAATTAATTCACGCTACGAGGAAATACATTCTCATCATAAGTACAAATATTCTCAACATATACAAATATGCATATTCATGTTTTATCCAATACATTCATAAACCCACTAAACAAAATGGCATCATTATATATTCTCGCATTCGTAACTCTATTCAAGTTTTACTTTCATAGTCTTTTTTTTTTTTTGAAATTTCCGAGTTTACATTAAATGTCCAATTTCACATGCAATCAAAGCTATGCTACTATATCAAACTTCACACAAATCCAAACTTTGAATTCTTAGTTTTTAAACTTATTCAACTATTTCTCAAATATCAACATGTGCTCAAGGATCTCGTTTATATATATTTATATACACATATACTCTTTGTTCTTTTGAACATGCATCAAAATACTTGTACATAAAACACAAACTTACTATATACGAGCTTACTTATTTCTCTGTGCATACTTACCATCTTTTGTACTTATATGCTTGCATCCTTATAATTTATCATCCTTTAAACTTTAATCTCATTCCCTATGGTGTAATTTATACAGCCCCCAAACCCAAGTATTCTTATATTATACTCATAATTATTTGCTCACATTTCATGTATACACAAATACTTTATCATTCTTATACTTTCAATCTAAGGCTTACTATTATCTTACTGCTTACATATATATATATATATAATATATATATATATGTAATAAATTCACTTCCCGTTTTATGATTACACATATCCTTATAAAATTTCTTTATTATCTAAATTTAAACAAAATACGTCTCAAGTATTCATCGCATAGATTACTTACCTGGCTAGGCGAATACTCCTAGTCCAGCTCATATCTGTCAAAACAAATCATAAAATGCAATCATTACCGCTATTTGCGGAACTTTAAACATTTCTATAATAAACTTCGGACCTTCCCGGAATGATCAAATCATTCCGTAACATTTTCGAGGTGTTTTCTAAATTATTTATTTCGTTATTAGATATCGAATAAAAATATTTAGGTGAAATATGAATGAATTATTCATATGAGATATTGAATAATTTATTCGGTAAGTTTAAAAATTTTAAAGTTACGATTTCGCCCGAACCACGCTTGCGCCATGCATAACCTCTAATAATAGTTCACGAAAAGACTCCTCGTACAGCAGAAACGCCTACCGACATCGTAATCGACCTTGAAATTTATTTTCTATCCCTTTGCACTTCACCGTGCCGAACTGTACTCTATAAAAATGCACAACAGAAAACCATGTTACAAACAGTTTCATGGACAACCTTGTTTACCGCATTCATCAAAATAAAATTCGCAATTTGAATGGTCTTCAAAAATGTGGTGCTCTACGTCACATTGCAAAGCCAATTTTCATGCAATGTCTTGTGGCTTTTCGACTTCCAAAAGCCATACATGAAGTGCGAAACTTATATTCGTTTCTTCCGATCATTCACATTGAATTTGTTCAACAAAATCAATGGCACATGCATGGTCATCATGCATCAACCACAAACACTTTCAATTTACCTTCTACATGAGTAGTGAATAACCATGAGTTTGTATTATCAAGCATCGGGTCTGCCACTCGATTTTCCATACTGTAACTCATCACCAATAAAAGGTAGTGTGGGCTAGTAAACGATTAATATCCATGTATTTTCCTCCTCTTTATCTTAATATTTTATGGGTGATATCGAGTTTTTATGAGTTTTGATGTATTTTGGGTGTGTTTTTGCAGGTTAAAATCATATCACGACTTAATGTAATTAATTAGAGATAAAAACGATAAAAAAACAGAGTAAATCAATGTTTATTTTAGAGTGAAAACGAGCATCCCGAGGCAAGCCACGTGTTGAGACGCGCACAAGCACAAAAGTCAGACATAATCAAAAATTATAATTTGATTGTTAAGTAAATGGGCTCGTCATGATGCTGCCCTTGAGCATCGCGACTCACGTAAAAATTGAAAGATTAATTTGAGATGCGTTTCCCGAGTCGTGACATGGTACATGCGTCTCAAATTCATCATGAATCCGATTTTTAACAAGGAAACATCCTCATGACCTCATATATAAACATAAATTCGTCCCAAAACCTAAAAAATGCCTTATAATATATTTCGGAGCCTCCACGGTATAAAAGAATGCCTATACCAAGACAGGAATGAGTTCATCAATATGAGTTGGAGTTTGAAGCCGAAGACTGTAAACAATAGTTTATTTCTTCCATTTTCTCTCTAACTTTAATTTTTTATGAGTTCTTGCTTTGTAATAATGGTTAGCTTGTGTTTATTATTTATCATGAGTAGCTAATTCATTAAATATGGGGTTGTAATGGATCCAAGTATGTTTAATTAATTTATTTACATGTTTTTATTCTATTGGGATTGTTATTGATTATTTATTGTTCAATGTGCTTTAATGCATATTTTATTTATTTAGCCAAGAATATAATAGTCTTGGTAAATCCTTAAGAACTCAACAGCGTAAATTTGGATTAGTCGTGGGAATAATAGCGCGTGATTTATACGTTGAATAGATTCTTTTGCATGACAGAAATATACCTGCAGGGCATGCGTAGCCAATATTAGAACTTGATCTTAATGAACTTGGTTTGAATTAATTAACATAAAAATATAATTTATTTATTTATTCTTAATATATTTACTTGACCATAGGAAAAAACTTGTGAATAATTTAGTGTTCTAGATTAATAATTAATAAGAACAACTCAATTGAATGAAAAGTGCCTGAACTAATTGCATGCATGATTTGGTGAAGTTACAACCCTAGGTTTTTCCATCTATAACGTTTTCCAACGTTTTTTATTTCTTATTTGTTTAATTTTAGTAAATTTGATTAAATATAATTATCTTCTCAATAGTTCAGTTTAAGTTAATTAGGTTAATCTTGATATTAATAAGATAAATATTAAGTTCTTGTGGGTTCGACATCCAACTGTTAGTAATTATATTACTTGAGCGATACGTGAGTGAGTGTGTGTGTGTGTGTGTGTGTGTGTGTGTGTATATTTAAAATATCGCGATCAATACTCACACAACAATCTCTAAACAATTTAGAGATTAAAAAATAACACACTTTTGTTCTTCCTTGTTTTTCTATCAACTATTGAGAGAAAAGTGAAGAGGTAATGAGAAGAGAATTCTTTTCCAAAAAGAGAGATGCCTTAAAAAATTATTTTTTTTCTTTTTTATATATTTGGGTTTAGGCTAATTAATTTTACAACAAATTATAAAATATTTGTCCAAATACTTTACAATTTTCGGCTATACACATTCTCGTAACATCAAAAATTCAATTTTTGGTTTAATGTATCATAGATACATTAGTAAGTTACATGACAAAGAATTAACTTCCATGTGTTACAATTCAAAATTGTAACTCTTTTTGAATCGATGAGTTTTAAAATCAAAATTTAAAATTCATAATTTCAAAATTAATGATTCAATTAAATGATCATTAAATGAACACTTTATGTTAAACTTATTTAACATAGTTATTAAGTGTGACTTTAATTATTAATCTCATCAATAATACATGTGAGTTTATAATTAGACTATCTAATTATATCGAATTTTCCACAGTATGTCGAGCTAGCATGAGGACCAAATGGACCTATAGTTCTGAGCTCTAATAATCTTAGAATATTAATTAAGCTCTTTAATTAAATGTTCTGAATTATTAACTTTAGGTTATTCCACTAAAAATCTAAAGCTGCACTATCGTCTCTTCTGATATATTATATAAGCCGCACTCTGTTGGTGTCCATCGATATAGTCACTATATACAAACTAACCCTTCATGAGTATCTCATAATTAGAGATGGGTCAAAATATATGTTATACTCTTTTAATTATTTTTACCTTAAATATTATTTATTCTCTAATGAACGATTTATTCATAATTGTTATTAATATTAATCTTTCTATTCATAATAGAGAGACTTGGGCGCTCTAACCGTTCAAGTCTCGAATCAACCCTTAAAGAAGATACTCATATACTTCTAGCAAGAATGAATAGACTCCATATTTATATAAAATGTCATCAGCCATACATCAAACTATGTCTCCAAAGTAAGAAGATATTGGTCGGGATTTCTTCACCAATCTCACCTTTGTAAATCAAATGATATAACCTGTCATGCATGAGTTTGTAGTACACTCAGGATTCAGATCAATCCATACATGACTATCTAGTAGGCTAAAATGAATTTCTTTATTTAATGGAAAAATTTCTTGGTTGATGTAATGAAGAGAGGTAATATATAGGTGTGGAGGAGAAGGGGGGTGTCTTTGCTAAAGAGGATACCATAAAGATAAGAAAGATGTAAGCAAAATGAGTGATTAACTTGATATAGTGAGGTCAAGATAATAAGTCAGGAATCAAATTTGATCTCATTTGATATGGTTTATGAAGAAGTCATGATTGGCAAGTAACTCTTTTATGCGAAGTAATTACTTCTTTGGCAATGATTTGTTTTTGAAATCAAAGATTTGAGGGAAGAATGGATTGTCTAATTTGACAAGGAAATGATGGCTAATGAGATGAAATTCAAATCTTTTAATATTATATTTCACAGGTAAAGCTTATTTATAAACTGAATGATGATGCTTTTTAGCTTCTTTGAATAGTTCAATAGCAAACCCTCAAAGATACTCTTGACTGGTCACACCATTAAGTAAATGCACTACAAATTAATAAGTTTAAATAATTATTAAAGAAAATGAGGAGTTTCGAGGAGTTGGAAAATAAAAGGTCTGAGTTTGAAAAGAAATTGAAAAGTAAAAAAAAAAAAAAAAAAAAAGAATTTAAAGTGTCATAGCTTGCTTGACAGGACAATGCACTATAAATTAATAATTTTGAATAACTAAAATGAAAATGAAAAGTTTCGAATAGTTGGGAAAATCAAATATTAGAAGTTGAAGGATTTAAAAAGTGAAAAATAAATTTAGTGAGATATGATTTGTTTGACAAGTTATTACATTAATTAAAGATATATTAAATAGTAATTAAATGTTAGTGACTTATTGTCTTAACAGATCATGACAATAATTAAATGTAACATCTCGCCTAGTCCAGGATGCTACCGGCAGGAGATAGGAGAACCCATCTCTATAAGCCTCTGGTTCTAACGAAATTTTGGCATGATGTATTCGTAACATCATGCAGCCTGGCCTGTAGCCAGCATCCATATACAACAATAACATAACAATTCGGCCTCAGGCCGGTAACTCAACATCAATGCATTCATCAACAAAGCCTCAGGCCTGGACTCAATGAACAAAATATAAACCACTTGGCCTCCGGCCAGAACTCAAAATGAAACTATACCATTACATGACTTATACAAATGATATGCAATTACAAAAAAACCATACAAAGGGCCGTGAGGACGCATAACTCGACCCAGGACTCTCTTGACTGCATTTGGGGCGATCCACCGTCTTCAAAGTCTTCACCGAACATCTGCTGATTCAATATGACAGCTACTGACCTGCAAAACTACAAACTGTTGTGGTGTGAGTCATTATGACTCAGTAAGTAACTATGCTCCTAAGTTAAACATACAAGCTCATACAAGGTTTATTTCTTAAATTATTGATGACTTAAACTGTCTATGTAGTCTCACATAATTCTCAAATCTAGGTTAACAGCAAAACTCTTATTCAAGTCCAGACATTACCACATTTTACAAGATTATGTTCTAATTCACACACTCTTACATCTTGTTTCATCCTTAAACTTTAAACATCTATACTATTGTCATTAAGCTCTATAATCCATATATTGTACCCAGACTCATTACGTGTCCACTACGTTACTTTAATAGCTTTTCACTTTTCTATATCTTTATTTTGTATCTAGTTCTGGCCTTTAATTTAAAACCTCTTATTCTTACCTTCTTTGAAATATCATCAAGTCGGTTGTACTAAAATATCATCTATGTCAGACACTTAACCTTCAATCACTGATCACGTATATACACATGTAATCATTGCAAAATAATCTAGCATTCTTACCATATGTTATTTCCTTCAAATATTTATCACACATTAATTATTTACAAGGAGAATCTCTTATATATCACTACATCTCATACCAACATCATCTACAAATACATATAAACATAAACATATTGATGATACCATGTATCAATGTTAGCTACATGCATCTAAATGTACTCATGCTATAATGCATTACTATCAACTATATGCATCTCAAATACTTACTAGAATACATGATTTATATGGAATAATTGCAAATCATACTTTACTTCAACATGCTATATCTTTAGAAGATACTCTTTCTGAAAAAATTATTATCTGAAAGTTTCTTTCTGAAAATTCTTTGCTGAAAACATTATTTTACGTTCTCTTTCAGGAAAAGCTCTTTCTGAAAACGGTATCTGAAGACTGAAAAACTACACTTGAAAATTGAGATCTGTATCTAAAGAAAACTGAAGCTGTATCTTGAAACTGTAAACTGTATCTTAAAACTAAAAACTGAAATCAGAAAAATCGTTTCTGAAATCTTAGTGCTGAAAATCTGAAAACTGTATATCTGTCTGAAAACCTGGACGTATGAGGGCGCTATATGTCGCCGTCCCCTATACGCCTAACTGGAGCCAGTAATGCAAATCCATGAATTTGAGGCAATACATCTCACCGACCCCCAAAGCATGCCACTACTGTCTCAAAACTGGTGGTCTTGGGGCGCTACGTGTCGCTGACCCCCAAGCCACAAACTGGAGTTGGAGGTGCGGATCTATGCTACCACCCAAACTCAAACTGTGGGGTCTAGGAGCGTTGTGTATCGCTTATCCCCCTAGCCCCGGTTCGAGGATCTGAGAGCGTCCCCTCATTCCTCCACATGTGCACATGTCTCTCTGAATCCGTCAATTCCAACTATATCTCTGTAATAGTTACATACTGGGGTGAGTTCTTACCTCATGCCCCGAAAACCATAAAATCATGATCTGTAACTCAAACTGTAAAAACATTTTCTGAAATACGATTCTTTTCAAAAGCATTTGAAATCTTTCTTTAAAACATTTGAAATTGTTGAAAATATTGTTATCGTTTGCTCAACTGCTGAAAACTTAAACACACACAAACATGCACATGCATATATGCATTTCTCATGCTTCTCGCTACTCTAGCCATGATTCCATCTATGATGATCTTACAAAATATATGCTCAAATATAAACAGAACGCTTGCTCAAACTAAAACATATTGAATTTATCTTACATTCATACTACTAACGATGTACATATGCATATACTTCTAATACCATCTTACTAATTCCATACTTATACCTGTATACACATTCAAAACTCAGATGCTACATCACTTTATGCACATACACTCAATTTACGAATTCTTCATCTTCTCTATCGTATTAAATCCTCAAAGTATAGACATTCACACACATAAAATCGGAATTCTAAATGGTAAACATATATTTATCTTCATATGCAATTCTAACTACACACATATAATATCTTATATTCTTTCAAATCATATAATTGATCTCTAGGCTTATAGTATCTATAAACTATTTACTCATTTACTCACATAAACATGCTTTTCATAATCCTTACATCACTTTTCTCTACTATAAAACAAAGTATATTACTCGCATATAGTTACTTTCTTACAATTCGTCATTCTTTAAACTTTATTCCCATTCCCTATGGTGTAGTTTCTGCATCCCCCATACCCAAGTCTCAATAAATTATATTCATGACATTATTCATATGCCCTATCCATAAATACTGATTTATACCTAGATATGTATCTCTTTACCTTCATATGCTCATACTTATCTTTACTCACACATCTGCTTATAATTGCTTGTTCTTATCTATATGTGTATATAAATACATCTGCTTCTTTCTTCTACATTCATCTTTATAAATATACACAGGTTCCATGCATATAACTATATGCAACTTTGTTATATTAATACTTTCAACAATGTTAAATTTCTTAAATATTCGAAGCATGAGTTACTTACCTGGCTTGCGGATACTCCGCACCTGGACTCGATCTGTCAAAATAAATCATAAAACGAAATCAGAACCGCTATTTGCGGAACTTCCTACCCAACTATGGTAAACTACGGACTTTCTCAAAATCTATGAATACTCTCTGATTCTACGGTTTATGCTCATTACTCTAATATATGCTCATATACAGTTCTAAACTAACTAGACGGCTCAGATTCTCATTTTACGCTTTTGCGGCAAAACTTGCAGAAAAGTTTCCGCAAACACTACGGAATGGTCTCAACCCTCCGAACTAATCCAGAATTACTCAATATCATATTTATATTATCTTCATGATTACGGTCATCAACGTTCACTCGAGCGAAAAACTTCATTTTACCGGAAACTCGCTAATTCTACCGGATCGATCAAATCTAATCCGTTTCTCCCCGGATTCTACCACATTTATCGTTTTAACATATTAAATCATATTCAATTCACTTCATGCTAATTCGTTACATTACAGAACTACTGGAAACATCCGAATATAAATCGTTACACTTTAAAATAACAAATTCTAAACGGAGAGTCGTACCAAAATTCTGAGGCCATATTCAGACTCCCATCAGCCATACGAACGCGCTGGTGTCATCGGAATTCCGATCGGAGTTACTGTTCATCTGGGTCTACTATTCACACATCGCTTTCTTCCTCGTTTCGCGTGCAACCAGCCACTGTTCGGTGAAATTGATTCCGCATACACGTATTACTCTCCGAGGGCTTCGATTTGGTAGGTGGCTCGAGTCGTGAAACGAACCGACGGGCCGGGATCACGAAACCCATTGCCGCTCCTTCTCTCTCTCCCTACCGCCGTCCTCCGGCATTCTAGCATCACCGCCGACCACCATAGGACGCACGGTGGCCGGGCGCTTCTTTCTCGACCGTCGCGCCGGTCGGCGGTGGCCAGCATGCCGCCGACGCGACCAACGAACACCTGGACGCGAATTGGGCGTGGGGGGGCATGTGAGGGGTTTTGTTTGGTTTTACCAAATATGCAATTTTAGAAAATCTTGAGGCTTGAAATACTAGCTGGGAAAGTATCATATAAGCCCTCGCGAATTTGCTGTTTAGTCCCTATCATGAAACTTTCTGGAATTTCATATTTTCGGAGCCCTTCGGACGCGATTCTCGTAAAGTGCTCAACACAAAAGTTGTTCGTCTTGGAAAAACGAGTCTGATTGTTCAAAAACCGACTCAATCGGAGTTTGTATGCTAATTATGTGGTCAAAATAGTAAATTTTACACGTTTTACGAAAATCGCGCAACTGACTTTTGATCCCAAGCGTTTTCCAACTCGACGAATATTCATAATATATTATTCCAACTCATATATCATCACTTGAACTCTTATTCTTCATTACCATCATGCTCCGAGTCTATAACATCGTTCCGGGAATCTTCTAAAACAGTCCTTAAAATCTGGGATGTTACATTAAAATACCATTTAATATAATTTATTTATTATATTGTAAAAAAATGATAATTTAGAAAGATTGTAAATTAATAATTACAAATTAATAGCTTTCAATAATCATGAAAGTGTATAAATATAATAAATTAATAACTTTCAATAATTATGAAAGTGTATAAATATTATAAATTAATAACTTTCAATATTTATGAAAGTGTATAAATATTATAAATTAATAACTTTCAAAAATTAGTATTGAATATGAAGAGTTTGAGAAAATTAAAAGGTTCGAGATTTAGTCATTCATCCTTGATAGATAATTTAATACAACTTATTTTTCAAAAATGACTTTCAAAAATTATGCTTATGTGGATAGTCTTAATGTTGGTTCCAAAAGTGGTGTTGATGGACATTCCATAGGAGCGAGTCTTCAAAGTGATTATGATAACTAACTTCTAAAATAAACGACTGCTAATGGGTCATCTAAAGTCTGAAAGAAATTTTAAAGTACTTGAATTTTAATTATAAAAGGAAAGCTAGAATTATTAATAGACTATAACTACTGGAAATAGGGAATTGGAATCCTAAAAGAGCTACATTACTAGCTAATATATTGATTTTGAGTTGTTGTTGGAATGAGTTGTGGTTGTTCTCCCTTTCAATTGTCGATCCCTCCTGTATTTATACTCCTGTAAGTATGCATGGCAACGGCCCGGGCCCGTGATGTCATCGGGCCAGGCCTGGCAAGCACGGTCGGGCTCGGGCCGGGCCCGGGCCTTATTTTTTAATTATAAATCAAAAAAAATTATTATATAAATATATATATTATATAAATAAATATATTTAATTATTTATTTTAAGGCCGGACCCGATTTTTTTATTATAAAAAATTATAAATATAAAAAATTTATTATAAAAATATATATATTTTATAAATTAAAATATTTATTTATTTTAAGCCCGGACCCGATTTTTTTATTATAAAAAATTATAAATATAAAAAATTTATTATACAAATTTATATATTTTATAAATTAAAATATTTATTTATTTATTTTAAGCCCAGGCCGGGCCGGGCCCGGGCTTTTTAGGTGAAGCCCGGCCCAAGCCCGTGTTACCCCGGGCCGGGCCGGGCTTCGGGCTTTTCTGCCATGCATACCTGTAAGCAAACGCTCTCTCCATTTCCTGCAAGCAACCATTCCACATTCTCCATTTTCTTTAGTCGGGGGAAACTGTTGCATGATGGAAGAAAGATGGCACAAGTTTACCTTTTTTAGAGGAACAATTTGTTGATAAAATTGGTCAATGTTTGGACTTTATTTAGGTTTGGGCCAAGTTCATTATTAATTGGGCTAGAACTTGTAACAGGTGGAGCTAAATTATTTTGTGTGTAAACAATACCCCCGCATGCTTTTGGCCCAAGGGAAAATTTGCATGTATTTAAACTTATTTTCTCCACTTATTCCTCTCACTTTTCTTCTTCATCAATTTGTTTCACAAAGAGTCAACAAAATCCTCTACTTCTAAAATTCCTAAATTTTAAAACAAATCCTAATTTATAAATGGGAAAAGTCAAAATCCCTATTCCATTAAAATTCCTCATCCTCCTCAAGACTTTTTTCTAAAAATCAATCCAACACAAACCAAGGTCTCTCACCATTCATGACATTGATGACTTCATTATCAAATTCAGCCTTACTCTGAGCCACTTATGCAGACCCCATCAAGTGCTCCTCCACTATGCAATCCTTCACCAAAATCAGTGACTCCATTAAACTTGATGGTTCTAGAATTAATATATCATCTATTTTCGATTCTATGGGGCTCAATAGTTCCTGAGCTTTCAAGTTTGCCCATTTTTCTCTAGCTAATTCTCTTGCTTAGATTATTCTGGATTTGAGAATTTTTTGGGTTGAGTTTTTTAGAATTTTTAGTCTAAGGCTTAGAGGAATTGACATTTTGGATGTTTGTTGGAGGATAATGATCTCAAGAGTGGCATTAAGGTCATTGGTCCGTTATTCCTGCCACTTACTCTTTGAAAATTTATTGGAGAAATTGATAGAATAAAAGTACTGTAGGATTTTTAATTGATAACAAAGTGACTATTTGACATTACTTTCTTTTATATGATTTGTTATGGTTGGTGATCAGAGTGCCAATTCGGATCGTATTTATATCCGATTCATGAATACAAGAAATTGTATTTTCCATAATATTACTAATTTTAGTGGGGCCCTCTTGTCTTTTATACACTTATTCGATCTAATTGTGATTAGATATCTGATTACGATTATATCGAAATTGAATTTGGTTCAGTGATACGTGTATATTAGAGAAAGACCCTAGGATTTACAGTATAGTGCGCAGTTACAACACACTATACTGGTCAAGATTTGTTAGCTTAGTAAAATCTGCTGAGATCAGTACATGTCGTATATAGTGACTTGGTCTGATGGTTTATCAAGTATAGACATGTAGGTATTTATGGGATAAGACACTGAACTACTCACTGAAGGTTTCCTAATAGATGGTACACCAACTTCAATAGGAATATTCTCGAATTGAGCGAGCATAGTGGTCCTTCGACTTGAGATACCACTGTGGATATATGAGCTATCATCCATACTTTGATGGTAGTCACGTCAGCGATCTAGTCATGATCAGACCTCCGCATGTTCGTTGGGTGTGGACTGATGCTCATGATATCCTGTGCGTATCAATATAGGATCCGTCAGTCCTGTGTACAAGGCATAGACATCCAGCACGTGTTACGATCTAGTAAATTCATAGTCGTGGTATAACATCAGGATCCAGTTCCGAGTGTTATTTATAGATTGTAAATTGAAAGTCGATTGTATTATACCGAACGGAATTGACGTTCTTATCTATATCCCATGTATAATACAGATAGCCTTTGACGGAGGGATTATACATATGCTATGACCTTGACTTGCATAGTTTAGCGAGATTATCTGTGATCGTCGTAATCTATGAGTGTGTGGATTATGGACATAAAATTGGATTTCGTGACGGGTAAACCTAAACTTAGAGAGTCCCATAATATGAAGTGTACTCATTGAGCACTTGGGCAACACGATATGAATAATACAGATTATTCATAACACTTCATCGGATTAAATGAGTTAATCCGGATTATTTAATCGGTTAAACGATTACACATGCATTTGGGGATTTTGTCCGATAGTAATTACTGTGTATTTATATTTGATACATAATATGATTAGATACACATTAATTATTCGTCAAATGAGATTTTTAACACATGCCATAAATATATGTATTTGTTATTTAATGTAAATAAAAATACATGTAAGGTTGTTATTTAATTATTTAAATATTAAATAATTACAATTTCAAACCTTATCCATTAGTCATTATTTGATATGATACATGGTGACCAATTATTGGTGACATATGGCATTTTATCATTTAATTTGATTTTTGATCAAATTAAAATATATCGATTGGACAATTTTGCCCTCGATTTTCTTCCATATATAAATAAATAATAAAAAATATCATCTTCATCTTCTTGAACACACCATGGATGAAAATCTTGCTCCAAAAATGGGTTTGAAATTTTGTTTCACAAATCTGTTAGTGTCCTACATATGCCACAGGATCACTAAGATTGATTTGTGTGTGAATAAATCAAAGGGAGTTGCGAAAATACTCACATTGACCAGATGAGTTTCAAAAATTTTCTTTATATTTCGGAAGTTCCAAGCTTTGTAGATGAAGCTCCAAGCTCTCTTTGTTGTTCCAAACTCAATGGTGAGTTCCCCTATCACCTTAATCAACTCACCATGTGCTAGCAAGCTTGAATTTTTGCAACAAAATTCCAAGGGGAGAGGGAGAAGTGTTCGGCCATTTGGAGAAGGAGGAGGGAGAGAGAGTTTTCAACTTGTTACAAAAGTTGTCAAAAATATTTTTCCAAAAAACCAATTAAGTGTGTTGAGAAAAAATGCATTAAATGCATTCACCCACTTCCATCACCAAAAAGGTGACTGGACTTCCATCACAAAAAGTGACATTTGATGTAGGTTGTTGGGCCCCACTTTAAATTCAAAATTCAAGTGAGCTTGCTCAACACACTTCGGGCTCGGGTACGTTTAATCCGATTAAACGAATTTTCCATTGCGATTTAATTAAATCCAATTTAATTAAATAATAATACCTCGCAAAATTATTACGAAAATCGCTCGCAAATTAATTCCAAATTAATTCATTCCCATGAATTAAAATCCAATTTTAATTCCGCATTGAAATCCAATTTCAATTAATATATCTAATATATTATTTTAGCTCAATTAAATAAATTAAATAGAAAAATCCATTTTAACTATTAAATTTATTTTACCGATTAATTCCAAATTAATCAAGTTCCCTATTCTTCACGAATTAATCACAGCTTAATTCATGACACAATTAATCCCAGATTAATTTTCTCTCTGTTAATTAATCCCAAATTAATTCTTACCGTAATAAATCCCAGATCAATTTTCTCTCTCATAATTAATCCCATGTTAATTCTGTTCGAGTCAAATGTCATCGATGAATTTTTGGGAAGCGACCCAAGAGATCCCTGGATATATTGGCAGTAAATACAGTTGTCGGACTATCTGACACGTGCGTAACCGGTACCACGTTCTTACAGAATTATAAGACATGGTTGACTTCTAGCAAAGCACCGTGCCTACCTAATTCTCCAGAAATATATTCAACATGGAATATATATAATCTATATCATGCGTAGTATAATAAGTATTGTGTATTGCGATCTAATATCGGATGTTAGGGGTGTTCACGGGTCAGGTCGAGTTTTTTAATTTTTTTTTACCCGATCGGGTCGGGTCAATCGGGTCTTTCGACCCGCAACCCGAAATTTAAAAAGTCGACCCGCGCGGGTCGGATCGCATCAGGTCAAAAATCTGCGGGTCGGGTCGGGTCAACATAATATGCAGTAAATCTAATATATATATTTTTTTGATACAAAATTTCATAAGGTGTCAGTAGCTTCATTGGCAAAATGTTGGAATTAAACCCCTGCTAATCCAGAGTTCGAATCCCACCGGCCACCATACACAGTTTGTTAAATGAATGATTAAAATTTTCAAAAAATAATGAGGCAGCTGAGATTCGAACCGCAGACCACCTGAAGAGCATGTGAGGAGATTGCCAACCGAGCTACAATTGTTTCTTGTTAAATTTGTATCATATAAAATATATATATTATAATTATAATATTATTTACTTCGGGTCGGGTCAGACCCGATTTTTCGTCCAGAAACCCGTGACCCGATTCGACATTTCGGGTCGAGTTCGGGTTGACCCGAAAAAAAATTTTAAATTTGATAAACCCGACCAGGTCGGGTCATTGTGGGTCGGGTCGGGTCGTGGGTCGACCCGACCCTATGAACACCCCTATCGGTTGTCACATGCTAGGCCTAGGGCTAGAATTGTGTCTGTCCGTACGAAGCACATATCAGATCACTAACAACTAGTCTCTGTAATCAAATAATCATGACCTAGTCATACAATACCGATAGCTACAGTATTTAAGAGTATTAGTTCTGTATCCTACGTGATCATCATCTCCATATGACTGAAGTGATACTTCCATCTCGACATCACACCCAGTACACTTCGATTCTCAGTATACTTAGAAGAGGAGTACACAGAATCTGTTAAAGCCCCGGACGGCATACTGATTGTCGTAAATATTAGTGATGCAAGTCTTAGGTTAAGATCAAATACACCTACCCTGATTCGGATTCTCATAGACACATAATCATACTCCCAATGGGATTCCGAGGGGTCTATCCAGAGCAAAGCTGTTCCCGGTCCAACGGCTAACAAAACCTCCTATCACACTTGCATAAGTATCTAATACTTAAATATATGATAACTATGTTATTAAGCTTCCAACGCACACAAGTGATATACTAGTCTATTTCGCATTATCGATGTCCAGTCTTGATAATACTATGACCAGGGATATTTAATGATTAAATCTTTAGTGGATTAATACTGTCTCATATCGTATTAATCCGGAACTAATCATATAGACTTTTATCATTTATATATATCCAAGTAATCCAATTACAAAATGATAAAAGAGTAATTTCCTTTGTCACATAGTTAATTTGTACAAAGAACACTATGTCTTTTACAAATAGTGATGTTATGGGTCATAATTGTCCAACAATCTCTCACTTGGCCTATAACCAATCACTCAAGTGTCCAACACCTGAACTATATACGAGTCGCTCATGCTTATGCTGAGATATCGCTTTCGCCAACGGATATGCAAGGTTAACATCTGAAATGATCTTTCGATCTTGACATCGCCACGATGTATAATCTCACGAATCAGATGAAACCATTCGAAGTACACACTTGGATCATTGATGAGACCGTAATTCCTTAGCCTGTGTTGTAGCCTAGCTCAGCTGCTAACAGAATTACTCATAATCAAATTAAGTATTTTATAGATCCAAAATGCTTCTTTTGCTGCTTCAGCTGCAGCAATATAATCCGTTTTTTATTGAATTGGCAACAGTATCTTGCTAGGAGGATTTTCAGCTCACTGTTCCGTTATTCAAATAAAATAAATACCCTAATTGCGACTTGCGTCGATGAACCTAGTCACTTCAAGTTCTCCTTCTCCATAGATTAAGAATGCATCTTTGGTTCGTCTAAGATACTTAAGGATGTTCTTTACATCAATCCAGTGACCATCACCTGGATCAGCCTGATTGTGACTTCAGATGCTTAAAGCATATGAGATACCAGGTCGCGTACATGTTTGTCATAGTACGAGTTCTTGGACAGTGCCAATAACTTTTAGATCTATCCCAATAGATTCATATACATAGAATAAATGTTGTCTCTCCCAAGTTTTCTATAGATAATTTTAATGAAAGCCAAGCTTTCACCGATTTTAATATGGGAATGTGATTTCTAAGAAGCAATACATCATCAACATATATGACAATCATTGTCAGTGTGCTCCCACTAACCTTCTTATATACACAAGAATCATCTTCGTTTTGAATGAAACCATATTATAATATGATCTCATAAAAAATATTGGTTCCAAGAACGCAATGCTTACTTCAATCTATAAATAGATCGATTTAACTTGCAAACCTTGTTTGCATGTTATGACATGACAAAACCGTTAGGCTGTTTATAAACATCCTCCAAAAGGTTTCCGTTAAGGAAAATGATTTTGACGTTCATCTGTTATATTTCATAATGAAACATGCATCATTAGCAAACATTATCCGAATAGATTTAATCATGGCAACGGGTAAAAGCTTTCGTCATAATCGACATTAAGTTGATGACGATACCCTTTTGCTACAAGCCTAGCTTCGTACGATTGTATATTTCCATCCATGTTTGACTTCACCATGAAGACTTATTTGCTACCAATAGGCACAATGTCTTCTGGTATATCAACCAGTATCCAAACTGCTTGGTATACATGGAATCCATTTCGGACTTCATGGCTTCTTGCCATAAAGTGGAGTCGATACCTTGTATATCTTCCTCATACGTAGTCAGTTTATAATCCTCAACAAGATTAATATCTACATGAGGTGAGATCAGAAACCCATACCTCTTAGGTTGTTTTCCGACTCTCTCCGATCTACGCAATTCTTGTGTATTGGAAGTTTGTGGTACAGTCTCATCCTTGATGAAATGTTCGTGTTCCGTTTGGGAATCTGTGCCAGGAACAGTATCACTCCAATTTTCATCGAGTACTACTTTCCTCCCACTTACCACTGCATTTAGGAATTCCTCTAAGGAAAACCGCATGGAGAGCAACAAATATTTTATTCTCTTATGGGTTGTGGAAATAATATCCTTTGGTTTCCCTAGGAAAACCAATTACAAATAAGCGCTTATCCAATTTGGGTTTTAGTTTGGTACCATCCAAATATTTTTTATATGCCTAGCATTCCCAAATCTTCAGGAATGAGAAACCTAGTTTCTTTCCTGTCCATATTTCATATGGGGTCCTTCCAACAGACTTTATCGAAACCTTATTCAAAATAAGTATTGCACTGTTCAATGCATATCCTCGTAAGGAAATTGGTAGCTCAGTGCGACTTATTATTGACCTTACCATGTCCAACAAAGTTCGGTTTCTTTGTTCGGACACACCACTCAATTAAGATATCCCTGGAGGAGTCCACTGTGAAAGAATACCATACTCTTTCATGTAATCGAGAAAATCATTGCTCAAGTATTTTCGACCATGTTCCAACCGTAATATTTTAATACTTTACATGGTCTGTCTTTCTACTTCGTGTCGAAACTCTTTGAATTTATCAAAAGTTTCTGATTTGTGTTTCTTAAGATACACATAACCATAACGCGATGTAACATCCGTAAAGGTTTCGAAGTATTCATAACCACCTCTAGCCTAGCTAGATATGAGCCTACTTACGTCACTATGTGTTTTAGGCACTTTACCTAATAAACAAGATTCGCAGACATCATATGAATTAGGATCAAATCTGTCCAAGTATCCACTCTTCGAAAGTGTGGATATACGAGTCTTGTAAATGTGTCCTAGAAAACAATGCCACAGATAAGTCTCATATGTGGTACTTAGTTTGAGCCTTTTGTTTGTCATATTTATATGCTTGAAATTCATTTATATTCAAAATATAAATACTGTTATTCACATCTAATGTGTATATCTCAATATCATCTTTATAAACAAAACACCCAGTGTTCTGGAACATAAAGGTATACCCGCAATGGGTTAAACTAGATATAGAGATAATGTTTCTAGTCAAACTAGGTACATTATAATAGTTTTCTTATTTAAGTACATGCCCAAATGGCAGTTCCAAAACTTAGGTTCCCACAGCCTAAATAGCCTTTCGTCCCGTTTCTGATTCGCAGGTCGATCTCATCTGAAGCCAGTCTCCTGCTAATCAGCAGATCTCGTACATCAGTACATATGTATGTACCACATCCAGTATCAAAATCCAATTTTAAAACTAGTAGTGGACATGTTTATAACAAACATAACTGAAGTCAGAGACTTGCTCGCTTTCACTCCTTCATGTCTGCCTTGTCCATACAACAATCATGCTTCCAGTGACCCATTTTGCCACAATGTAGGCAGACGTCTTGGGATATGTCATTTGTCTTCCCAAAAGACTGTGACGATTTTACCTTTGCCCTTTTTTCTTCACACCCCCAAAAGTCTTCGGCCAAGCCTTGGCCTTCTGGGATGTCAAAGTAAGATACGCCTTACGCTTCTTGCCATTTTGAATGCTCTGGATCTGCCTCATTGAGCATAGCCATTAACTCTCCAAGAGTTTTCTCTTGGTTCATATGAACCCGCCCCAATATTTGGGCAGCGATTATAAGATCAAATCTATGGAAATCTTGGCCTCGTAGGTTATGCTCAGCTAACCTAGCTATTCGATGTCAGTAATCATCTGTGACATCTAGTGCTTGACAGATATACCCTATGACATACGCGTGCGAAAGAGCTTCTTTTGCAAATCATACTTCTAAAATCTAAGGTTAGATATATTAAGATTCCTTAATTTCAACATCATGGTATAAAGATCTAATCCTTTGTTCTGACGATGAAATTAAGGAGTCATTGCGGCAAGCATAAAGGATTGAGCATTAAAGTTATCATCACGATGAGTCTTCCTAAGCTTATGTTCTACTATTTGCTCAACTCCAGGCTCAGGCCCCGATAGGTTTCTCTATCCAATATAGTAACTTCTCAGCTCCTAGGACTATTCTGATTTTCATTTCCCAATCTAGAAAATTTACGATGTTAAAGAAATTTTCACCTAGGATTATATCCCTTAACGCTAATCTTTCAGTCATCTTGATTGCTATAGTCTAACTATCCAGTCAACGATTTTGGTTACACTCAAAATGCAATGGTTACTATAGTCTAACTATATAACCAACTACAAATAGAGTAGTGTGTTGTACAGTCTAACTGTTCAAAGAAAGCAATATTAAATATTAGTCAAACTAATATATTTATAACGACGATAAATAAAATAAAAGAGCGCGTGTTGGCAAGTATTTAAACGAAATTACAAATTTAATACTTGCCTCCCACTATTTTTCGGCGAGCCTCTAACCCTCTTTGGAGTACTCGGGAAACCTAGTTTCCTAATGGGCTAGGATCCCGTTAAATAACACACAACCTTGACTTTGGCTAACAAGCTGTATGAAACTTAACTAGGTAGATCTCTAAGATCAATTAGATCTCATCCAATTCCTAGATCCGGTAGGTGGACTTCCAAGTTCGAGATATATATCCAATATATATTTCCTAACCTCTTCCTCTGAATGAACTAAGTCTTGGCTTTGGCTCAACAAATTTAATGATTCTAGTTAAGCGAGACCCATTGACAGTGGGAAAGCTTCGTAATCCATGTCGATGTACAGAAGTGACATTGACTTTGGCTAGCAAATCACAACTGCCTAAGACATACGATATGTAGCAAAGCTTTCGTGGTTCAAACACATCCGCGATGGATAATGATCTTTACTTTGGCCAACAAACCAATGCCAATCTTGTATCTTGAGAGAGAACCACTCAATCGAGGGAAAAATACTTAATATTTAATGAGGGTTTTTCTCGTAAATTGGCATCCAATTTATTATCTTTGATTAGGTCTCATCATACACCCTTAAACATGCATTCTAAAAGCATAATAAGGCGCGAATGAAATTAATAATGATATGCAGATGGATATATAATAATTTGTTCCTAGAACAAATCTCTCATTTTTCCTCTCTCCCGCTAGCACAATTCGTACTTCTACCCAATTACATAATACATTAAAGAAACTTAATTTACATTGAGGGGAATTGGTGAGAAGAGAGATACAATGAGAAAAGAGATAATAGGCTGAACACGCAGGTCCAATTTAATAAATTCTAAATTTATTACAATAATTTCCAAAATTGCCCTCACCCTTCTAATATTCATCCGATATACATTATTCATATAATACATCCAAATATTCACACAAAGCATGTTATTCAATCAATCTAATCCAATTAATTAATCTTTGAATTAATGACCATCCAATGTTCAAACAACGATTTGATTTGCGCAAGTCCAACTTGTTTATGATTAAATACTCAAAGTACGTATTCTTGAATTATATCGAACTATAATTTTAAATCCAATTTAATTTGTATTCAATACTTTCGAATTTAATTCCAAATTAAATAATTACACTTATTTTAGTGTCTTTTAGACTTAGAGTCTAAATATAATCAAAATGAGTCTCAAAGACCCAATTAGTATCCAATACTATTTTAATTAAAGTCCAATGGACTTTTAATTAATTCTTAAGGCATGGGCTTTGGCCAATATGGATCAAACTCAAGATGCCAATGCCCAATTTAGGAATCACCCTATGCCACAAAATCAATTTAGGCCCATTAGGCCCAATTAAATTATTAAAGGCCCAATTGTCATATTTGGACTTTACCAACCCAATTGTCCAAAACCAAACTTGGCCCAACCAAGCCCATTAGCCCAATTACAATAATTTAAATTAACATATTAATCCAAAACACATTAATTCAATTTAAAGTGTAATTAACATAATTAATCAACTAATTTAATGTTTCCAAAATATTAATTAATCCAATTAATCATGCTCATTAATTCCAATTCATGTCCAACACAAATTGAAGCAAAACAATTCATTACAACATGCTTCAATCTCATGACAATTGCATAAAATAACATCCAATTTTGATTTCAATCCAATTAAATCAACAATCAATATTTATTTCATGCATTTAACATATCAAATTGTCAAAATTCAAAAAAATTACTATGAGCAACTCTAGGGTAGCATTCGGCCATGTGGTAGGAATTATGGATTTTTTTATCTAATCAATTTATCTCAATTCCAAAGAAGCACAAATCCAATTCATCATCAAACAAACATAACCCAACAATCAATTTAGACAAATCATGCTCCAAATAAAAATCCACAAATTAAAGTCCATAAACCTTAGAATTCAAATCAAACTTAGGATGACTCTAGATTAGGGATGAGCAACGGTTCCGGGTCTACCCGGAACCGGACCGGTTTTTCGGGTTTGGAACCGGAACCGGTTGTAATCGGGTAGGTTCCGGTTCCAAAAATAAAGGAACCGGAACCGGACCATGGAACCGGTTTGGGATTATGAAACCAAAACTTGTGTACAAATCTTAGAGGCTGTATATGAAGTTCTTATCATTTAATTAATTAGTAGAATGAGGTGATTCAAACATAAGACCAAATGGTCAAACTTGGTTTTGATATCATGTTAATTTGCTCACTTCCTATTTATTCATTTTCTTAATCACAAAAATGCAATATCAATTAAAAAACTTCATTTTTTTTCGTTCTTGAGCTTCCGCACTCCGATTTGGTCCCCGTTTTTTTCCTACGGACTCGTATTGGAATGTAGTTTTCATTAAAATATTTTAAAATAGGGTAATTCGAAACCGGACCGGAACCGAACCGGAACCATATTAGAATCGAATAATAGGGTACCCTGTTTAATTGGGTAGGTTCCGGTTCCACTTGGAACCGGAACCGAAACCGGTTTTGCTCACCCCTACTCTAGATACCATTGTTAGTGTTCTACACATGCCACAAGATCACTAAGATTGATTTGTGTGTGAATAAATCAAAGAGAGTTGCAGAAATACTCACATTGACCGGATGAGTTTCAAAACTTTTCTTTGTATTTAGGAAGTTCCAAGCTTTGTAGATGAAGCTCCAAGCTCTCTTTGTTGTTCCAAACTCAAGGGTGAGTTTCCCTATCACCTTAATCATCTCACCATGTGCTAGAAAGCTTGAATTTTTGCAACAAAATTCCAAGGGGAGAGGGAGAAGTGTTCGGCCATTTGGAGAATGAGGAGGGAGAGAGAGTTTTCAACTTGTTACAAAAGTTGTCAAAATTATTTTTCCAAAAAACCAATTAAGTGTGTTGAGAAAAAATGCATTAATTGAATTCACCTACTTCCATCACCAAAAAGGTGACTAGACTTCCATCACAAAAAGTGACATTTGATGTAAGTTGGTGGACCCCATTTTAAATTCAAAATTTAAGTGGGCTTGCTCAACACAATTCGAGTTCGGGTTCGTTTAATCCGATTAAACGAATTTTCCGTTGCGATGTAATTAAATCCAATTTAATTAAAAAATAATGCCTCACAAAATTATTACGAAAGTCGCTCGTAAATTAATTCCAAATTAATTCATTCCCACGAATTAAAATCTAATTTTAATTCCGCATTGAAATCCAATTTCAATTAATATATCTAATATGTTATTTTAGCCCAATTAAATAAATTAAATAGAAAAATCAAATTTAACTATTAAATTTATTTTACCGATTAATTCCAAATTAATCAAGTTCTTTCATCTTCACGAATTAATCTCAGATTAATTCATGACACAATTAATCCCAGATTAATTTTCTCTCTGTTAATTAATCCCAAATTAATTCTTACCGTAATTAATCACAGATCAATTTTTTCTCTCATAATTGATCCCAAATTAATTATGTTCGAGTCAAATGTCATCGGTGAATCTTTGGGAAGCGAACCAAGAGATCCCTGGATATGTTGGCAGTAAATACGGTTGTCAGACTATCCGACACGTGCGTACCCGGTACCACGTTCTTACCGATTTATAAGACATGGTTGGCTTCTAGTAAAGCATCGTGCCTACAAAATTCTCCAGAAATATATATCATGTGTAGTATACTAAATATTGCGTATTGCGATCCAGTATCGGATGTCACATGCTAGGCCTAAGGATGGAATTGTGGCTGCCCCGTACGAAGCACATATCGGATCACTGGCAACTAGTCTCTGTAATCGAATAATCATGACCTAGTAATACTATCCTGATAGCTGCAGCATTTAAGAGTACTAGTTTTGTATCCTACGTGATCATCATCTCCATATGACTGAAGTGATACTTCCATCTAGACATCACAGCCAATACTACGATTCTCAGTATACCTAGAAGAGGAGTACACAAAACCTGTTAAAGCCATGAACGACCAAAATCAAAGCGTACTGATTGTCGCAACTATTAGCGACGCAAGTCCCAGGTTAAGATCAAATACACCTACCCTGATTCGGATTCCCATAGTCACATAATCATACTACCAATGAGATTCTGAGGGGTCTATCCAAAGCGAAGATGCTCCCGGTTCAACGGCTAACAGAACCTCCTATCACACTTGCATAAGTATCCAATACTTAAATATATGAGAACTATGTCGTTAAGCTTCCATAATGCGCACAAGTGCAATACTAGTCTATTCCACATTATCGATGTCCAGTCTCGATAATACTATGACTATGGATATTTAACGATTAAACCTTTCATGGATTAATACTGTCTCATAACTTCTTAATCCGGAACTGATCATATGGACTTTTATCATTTATATATATCCAAGTAATCCAATTACAAAATGATAAAAAAGTAATTTCCTTTGTCACATAGTTAATTTGTACAAAGAACACCATGTCTTTTACAAATAGTGATGCTATGAGTTATAATTGTCCAACAAAATCTTGAAGAATTTATGGAAAATCAAGAAAAAAGCTTTGGCTTAGAAATTGTGGATTAAAGGTAATTCATTAAATCCGTTGGCTTAGAAATTTTGTTTCTTGTTTCTTGAGTTGTTAGATATGATCTAGGGTTCCTTAAATTCTGAAATTTGCTGGCTTTTGTTTGTGGTTGTTGGAGATGGAAGTTGAAGCATGTGTGATGTGTTTATTGGATGAAATTAATATAATTTGTATCCAATTTGTTCAAATTATTATTGGACATTTTTGTTGCCATTCTAGAGTGTAATAGCCACTTCTTTTATACCTAGAATTTTTCTAGAGTTCTTCATATGTGATTATTCTAGTTGGTCTTTAAATTAATTGGATTAATCTTGAATTATTGGATTTAAAGCATGAATTTTGTGAAATTTTAGTTTTCTGATCTGTTATGATTAAACTGGATTTATGTGATGATTTTGATGTCATATGAATGTAATATATGTTTTTGGGAGTTGGAACAATTACCGGAAAGTGTTTACGAGTTGAAATAAGCGAAAACAGCCAAAAACGGCGTTACCTGGTGACTTTTGAGTCAACCGGGTGACGGAACAGTGAAACTGTCACTGTTTAGGTAGCCCATGAACTGCCCCGACACTATTGGAACTGACCTGGGCAATTTCCATAAGTGTCAGGTAGTCGGTTCGGTCAAAAACGCATTTTGCACCATTTTATGGAAAAACGATTTTCGTAAAAGTTTCGCAAAATTTCAATTATGTTTATGTTAATATTTGATATTAAATAAATAATTTTAAGTGAAATATGAATAAATTATTCATATTAAATATTGAATAATATATTCGATATTTTGAAAAGTCTTAAAATACGATTTCGCCGACCCGCGATTGCGCGCCCATCGTCAAAAACCCCAACATGATGCTACATGCTTCCTTGTATTTTCTTTTAGAATTTCCTGCATATTTTTGGAGGAAATCGTGGAATAATTAATTGGAATTCTCAATTTTCTTTTTCCACTCCAGAAAATAGAGAAATGTCATATATCTTGTATCCCATTGGATATGAATTCTCTTTAATGTATATGTAAAAGAATTCTCATGTTAAGCACTTAGGAGACCATGCTCATCCTTCATAAATACCAAAATAGATGTCTAGATTAGTGGCTCCAAAGAATTATTAAGAACCCATATGAACCGCGAGTTTGCCATAATCAAAAGATTATAGTAATCCTCTAAAAGTTGGGAGGACATTATGGAAATTTTCCTTTTTTCTGCTTGTATTTTTTAAAATGTATAATCAAATCATAAGTTGACTTGTTTCTTTATTTAGACTTAAAATGTCCAGTTGGTTTAACTTTACATAAAATTAAAAAATGAATAAATAAGAGACATAACTATATAAATGGCTACTATATTCAAAATATAATAAAAAAAAAAAAGAAAATAACATGAAAGTAAAGAGAGCTTGATAATTTTCAGAAGAATTTACCATGAATTCAAACACCACCCTTTTTGGACCTCCATATTCAACAGATTGAATAGTCACTCCACAATGTGGTTTCTTATTCTTTTATTCCTCCACAAATGAAGAGGTTTTCCCTATTTCCTGCCAACTCTTCCTTTTTTGCAACTTTCCTCTCACTTCATTTCTAGAAGTTTAACGGCAGAGTCAAACTTGTCGTGGCACAACTAAAATAAATGATAATTCCTCCCACCATAAAATTATTTCCCACAAGTTCATCCTCCAATATTTCATCAAAGCTCTCTACTAATTCCTGATCCTCAGTAGATTTCTTGTAAAATTTTGATTTTACTTTCACATGATCCTGTGCTAAAGATTCATTCCTTATTAAGGCAACATTTTGACGTAGAAACCTTTTCTTCTAGGTTCTTTTTCAAGAAACTTCTTATGCTCTATTATATGACATTGGATGCTTGGTCTGACAATTGGATGAGCCATAAATCTTGAATGCCTCATCCAAAAAGAAATAGCATAAGGTGGTTGAGGACATAGAGGAATTTGAACTCTAATTGTATGTTTCAGTCTTCTTCATGCATCATTTTCCCGCACCAAATATTTTATTAGGAGCCCAAACTTTACGAATTACCCTTCCTAGATAGATTTCTATAATTTTTACTCTTTGTCTCCTTTTGCCATTTGAAAAATCCTGCAAGTTAAATGTTACAGTATTGACAGATGTCATTAGAGGATTAGTTTCCTTCTTCTCTGGAAACTTTACCTGTAAAATATTTTTAAACTCCCAGTGGAAAATAATTATATGATTACAAAAACTATAATACTTATAGTACATTTATAGAGAATTTCCTCTATTGACAATTAGATAAAGGCCCCAGAGCCCACTCTTAAATGCATTCCATTTTCATAAATTACAGAATGAGTGGTTGGATTTATGGCTCCAAATAATTATTGAGGAGCCATAGGAGATATAGGCCTACCATTGCCAAATTGGCTATCGTTGGTGGCAGAAATTCTGGTAATTCTTCCAACATCCTCCCTCCTATGAGGATGCTGATATCTTTCTTCCACTAAAGAAGGAGAATGAGAAAGATTCGAAGCAGAAAGATGGGATAGGCTATTTATTTATTTCATGAAAGCTACAAGAGGAGTGCCCTTCGAGTTCTTCATGCCTAACTGGTCTAGAAGTTGCTTTCTGATCTTCATTACTCTCTCACTTCTGGAACTGGATTGAATTTGACTGGAAATGACTTGCTCAATCCTCTCCAGGACTTGCATGATTTTCCTTGGCCGACCTCCATCCTCTTTAATATTATATCTACTAAATTAACCAAATCAATACTTAGGTGAAAACGCATTACCTAAGACTCCAACAACATGTCTTGTAGAAGGTTGAGTCTATTGGTTGTGAATTACTCACTTTGTTCCACCAAATGTGAAGTGATTCATTTTTTCCCTACTGTTGTAGGCGCAAACTCCATATCAGATGAGGCAATGTCTTTTCCAAAATTACTTTTTGTCTTTGGCGGCATCTTACTTGTGGGTCTCATAGGTGTGCCAAAAATATTATTGGCTCCAAAAATGGTGCTGCTGGGTGTGCTAAAGGAACAGGTCCTCAAAATGGAGATTGATGATGATGACTGACTTATAAAACAAACGATTGCTAACGAGTTCTCTAAAGTCTGAAAGGGATGAACAATTAGAGTAAAGCTGATATACTAGGAAAATAAATAAATAAAGATATACTGTAATTGGAATTGTAAAAAGAATTCTTAAAGTACTGAAATTTTAATTATAAAAGGAAAGTTGGAATTACTAAAAAATCATTACTACTGGAAATAAGGAATTAGTACCTAAAAGAGCTAAATTACTGGTTAATACATTGAATTTGAGTTGTTGTTGGATTGTGTTATGGTTGTTCCCTATTTCAATTGTCGATCCCTCTTGTATTTATACTATTGCAAGCAATTGCTCCCTCCATTTCCCGCAAGCAACCATTCCACTTTCTCCACTTGCTCTTGTTGGAGGAAACTGATGCATGATCGAGGAAAATTGCCACACGTTTAGCTTTTTTGGAGGAACCACTTGTTGATAAAATTGGTCAATGCTTGGACTTCACTTAGGTTTGAGCCGATTTTATTATTAATTGGGCTAGAATTTGTAACAGGCCGAGCTAAATTATTTTGGGAGCAAACACTTAGAGAGTAGAAATTTTTTAATACCACCATTGGATGATATGACGTGATATCACCAACCAATAATTATATAATATAAAGAATTATGTTAAATATCCCCGAATCTGGGAGATGTTACCGGCAGGGGATAGCAGTGCTAACCCCATTAGCCTCTGACTTCCCGACTGTATTCTAAACCATTTAAATGCAAAGTCTTGAACAGGGACCATAGCCTAACTCAACATTATAAAATGCTTTTATTTCTCAAAAAGGTATACTCAAATAAACTTGTCTTCACAAAACATTAACAGACACTTGTAACGACTTATATAACACTAGTGTATACATGCAACTTTACTTTGACTCTGACTTTGAACTGGTGGACTCCAAACCTGAGTGACTACATCAGTATCCGTCATTCCAAGCTCGTCCTCCAAGAATACCTACAAAACAAGGAAACTGAAAGTGGGGGTTAGATCGCTATACGATCTAAGTGAGTGGACGAAAACTGAAAACTGGGGTAAAAACTTTTAATTCCAAAACCATAGTTCCATAAATGTCTTTTCATGAAAACTCTTTTCTGGAAACTTCCTCAGAAATCTCTTTATAAAACTTGTCTTTCTGAAAACAGCTTTGAAATTCTGGTTTCTGGAAACTGTTTCTAAAATCTAGTTTTTGTTTTCTGAAAATCTGAAAATTGTAGCTGAAAACTGAAAACTCTTTTTGAAATCTGTGTCTCTGTCTGAAAAACTTGGCGTATGAGGGCGTTATGTATCACCATCCCCCCATACGCCTAACTGTAGCCAGTAGTGCAATTCCATGACTTTGGAGCGTTACGTATTGCCGTCCCCCAAAGCATGTCATTACTGTCTCTGAAACTGGTGGTCTTGGGGCATTACATATCACCGTCCCCAAGCCACAACTAGAACTAGGGGTGCGGATCTATACTACCACCCAAGCTCTGAACTAGAGTTCAGGTACACGAACCTATGCCATCATTCTGTCTCTGAAACTAGGATCTAGGGGCGTTACGTATCGTCGTCCCGTAGTCCTTTACATGTGCACATGTCCCCTGTCCGTCAATTCCATCTATGTCAAGTTACATACTGGGGTGAGTTTTTCCCTTATTCCCCGAAAAACATAAAAATCATAATGGAAATATCTTTTTTTTTTTAAAAAAAAAAATCACTATCATCTGAAAAATAACTGTAAATAAATAAAGGTTAAAGCCCTATGTGCTGGAAAAAGTAAGTCTGATCCTATAAAGAATGAATAAATCAATAAATGAAATCGACTTAAAGAAAGAGGTGTCCACTCACTGTGTTCAAAAACTGGTTGGAACTACACTACTTCGACGAAGGAGATCACAATTCCTGCAATGATCTAAAGGTGATAGCTTGATTAGACTAAAAGTTACGAGATGAATTCAAGAACTAGGCAATACCACTAGTTTTAAGTACGTAAAGTCGTAATGCAGTATATCATGTTGTACTAGAATGTAATGTGAGCATAAGAACTGATTCGAGATCTTAAGGGTGGTCTCTAATACGCTGAGGTGGAACTGGAATGGTCTAAAATCAATTTGGCCGAATTTTATCTTCGCGTCGCGACGCGCATCACCCAGAAATTTCCCATGAATTCCAGCATGCGTCGAGACGCATGAAGAATGCGATTCTTACCCAATTTCATCCCCAATGCAAATGTAATCAATTTCATACACCATCCATCACTTTATATTAATTCTACACATTTTTAACTATCAATTTATCATCATTAACTACTCATTTAATCCCAAAATCATAATTCTTAAATCAACTTTTTAAACTTTTCAAACTCAATCATTTAATTCCATAACCCATTTCTTTACATATAAACCATCCATATGTAACCCTTAACATGCCATCATCTTAATCTACCTTTATACCTTCAAAATTAAACAAATCAAGATTTGGGCCAAATGAGTTTTACCTCTTTTCTTCGATTTCTTCATTCTCCAAGTCCTCCATTGATGCTAAGTTTACTAGCTTGCTCCCCTTTTCTTCTTAATTTTCTTCTTCATTTTCTTCTTCATTTTCCTATTTTATTATTCTTCTTCTTCCCTCTCTTTCCCTTACGTTTTTTTTTTTCCTTTTTTTTTTCCATTTTCCTTTTGGAAATGGTGAATAGTAGCCCATTTATATAGTGGACCTAATTGATATTAAGAAAATTGTAGAAGAGTATAGAAAAATGAAGAAGATTTGAGATTTTTCCATTTTGACCTCGAAATCACTATTCATTAGGGTTTTGATTTGCATTTTTGATCTGCTTCTGGTCTGAATTTGGGAAAATATTCAACGCAGAAGTTGTAAGTCTCGGTCTCAGCTTTCCGATGATATAAAATTCATAAAAATCGGAGTTCATACGAAAAAGCTACGCCCAAAATACCATGGGCTGTCCAAAGGGGACACTGTACCCAGAACTTCAGGAAAATTTTCCAATTGTCCCTAAAGTCATTCCATGAATATATAAGAGTTTCAATATAATTTATTATATGTGCCTTCGTCTCTTCCATAACAGTATAATTGTATATAATAACAAAACTACCGATCGTTACAATAAAATTATTAATTATTTAATTATTTTTTACTATTTAATAAAATATTATTTGATTGTTACATGATATCATTCTTACATACTCAATTTTTTTCCTCCGAAAAAGGAAGCGTGGACAACTTCATATAAAGAAAGTGTAAAAGGAATATGGTTAGCTTTTATATTTGATCATTATATTTATAATTTATAATTTATAATTTTTTTTCATATCATGAATCACCATATATATATATATATAGTAAAATAACAAAATAAAACCTGAGCAATAGAATCGGTTAGGGTCGCTGAACTGTACGTTTTGACATTACTACTGGAATCACAGTCTCGTCCTTCTTTGGGCTTCAAGTCCCTCAATCACTTACGTACATACATCAAAGACGCAGAATGTTACCTATATCATAGCAGCCCTGCATCTTCATTGTAGGGCTGCAGCCTCTGCAACCAAAAAAAAAAAAGAAAAAGAAAAAGAAATCAATCAGTCTAAACCCTAAATTCCTTCCAAAAAAAATGATGTTCAAGAACAAGTTATTCTTCTCGTCAAAGAAATCATCGGATTCTTCTAGCCCAGATGGATCCAACAGTCCACTATCTATCGGATCCAATTCTCCGATCCGATCCGACAAGAAAAAGCCCAAATCCACCGCATCATCCAAAGACGCGACTGGTACTAGTAGCTTCAGTGCCGTTGCCTGTAGGCAAGCTCAAGTCAAAGATGGAGTCAAAAAGAGGGAACTGAAGGGCAAAGAAGTCGTTCCCTCAACAACCGTTACAGCGGCAACTCCGACAAAACCCTCGGTTTCCAAATTAAACAAGGGAGGTGAAGTGCCGAGTTCGGTGTCTCCTATACTGGCATCTTCTTTAGGACTCAATCGGATCAAAACTCGGTCGGGTCCGTTACCTCAGGAGAGATTTTTTAGTTTTAAAGGAGATAAGGGTTCTGCCGCCGTCCCCCCCAGTAATTTATCGAGGCCTGGCGGCGGCAGCGGTGGTTATAACGATGGAAATTCTAAGTCTGGCAAGTCAGGTAGTGGGGGAAAGAAGAAGGAAATGGGGAATAAGATGGAGAGTGCTGGTGTTGTTGGAGATAATGTGAAATTTTTTGATGGTGTTTTAATTGGCAATGGCGGCCAGTCTAGAGAACAGAGTCCTAATTTGCTCGCAAAATCCCGTTTGCAGGCTGGTGGATCATCTTCTGAAGTTGGTATCCATTTGCTTTTGCCCTTTGCTTCTTCCTTTTATTCGCTTAAAGTTTTAAATGGTTCATTGTTTACGCATCATAATCTAGTGCTTTCTGGTAGTTAGAATGACCTAAATGTTAGGGCCATCTTTTGCTGCCATGTTATAATTCATGCTCTTTAATTGTCTCAGGAGTATCTATTTTGTGAAGAAACAATCAAAATTATGCAGATTTTCTATTTATGTCTCCTCAGACACTGTTTTGGTAGGACTCTTACTAGGTTTTATGATCCTTTTGGTTCATCATGCTTATGCTCGGAGGATTTTCATTGTTCTTATTCGTCATGTTTTTTAATATTTAAAGAAAATAACAGTTGGAGATTTTGTGCAACGGTATAATTTTCTAGATCGTGTTCTGTTGACATTACTGTCTTTTTTACCCCTTGGGTCTTAGTACTTGTTTGTTTTTAGTGCTTAATGCGTGAATAAAATTAATTTAAGTGATTACATAAATTAATTTAAGTGATTACATAAACTGACTTTTTTTAATCACTTAATGCTGAATTTTAGGTAAAATAATTGAATAAGGTTAAGCTACAATTTGTAACTTAATTCTTAATGAACCATTTAAACTTTATTCCCAAAACTACTCTTACACTATTATTTTATTTCATGCCATAGAAAAGTCTAATTATTTTTTTTCCCTTTATCTTCAAAATTTAAGACTGAATCTTATTTCTTTCTATCAAAGAACTTTATAGTATTACGTACAATATACTATATACATAATATATTTTTATTTTAAGTAATTTTTATAGATTAGTTTTTTAGCAAAATAATAATATAGTTTTTCATAACCATTTTAATCAACTCTATTATTTTTTTAAATTATTTAACTTGAAAATATTTCTAATATGTTGATACAAGTTTAAAGTATATAAATGTCAAATTTCTTGTTTTTAGACGTATAAAAACAGACATGCATTCTGATTTATTCTACTTTCAATGATATTTAGATTTAAGATTTATTCAGTGTTCAAAGAAAAAACAACGCCACCTTGGTATTTGTTTATTGCTGTGCACCACCCTGTTTGTGTCCACAAATCATACAATGTTAAAAAAATTGTAGAAAGAAAAAATAGACAGTTTTTTTCAAGTTGTTTAAGAATTTTACAACTGTGCCATTAGTAACTTTGAAATGAGTTAATGTTGAAAATTTATTCTATTCACTATGTGGATTATCAATTAGCATTATTGATTAGCTTTCGCTTCTAGAGAAAAAGCAAAGATTTTGTAACCTCAAATTAAAGAGACAAATTGTGGATTAGGCTAACCACATATAATCATTTGGAGCGCGTTGGAGCACTTTATTTAAATGTTGAGCCACTTGTTTACGTATTATTTATTTATTGTTATTGTTTTCATGTTGTGGATCCGAAACCTCTTTATTCCCCTTGTCCTACTGTGTTAACTAAACTTTTTGGGAAAGGGGAAAATATATCTAGCATGTTAGTTTGGTTTGCCTCCAAGGGGTGTGGCTTGGTGGTAAAGGCTTAAGATTTGGTTATCAGATATTGAGTTCGAGTTCAGGGGGTGCATTTCTTGTAAGAACCTGGGGCAGCCGGAGGTTTTACCTGCTCCGTTTAAGCTCGGGACGGGTGGTTTGGCAGCGGGGTTTCCAACATTTCTAAAAAAAATGTTAGTTTGGTTTTGATCTTTTCATGCTTTGTGATATAAGTTTGAGATGCATGATTTAGACAAGGTCCTTGTATTATAGCATTTTTTGGAGTATAACCTGGCCTCCTATTGTTTCGTTGGCCTATAATATCTTGTATTGTTAATTTAAAATGTATTTAGTTTATGGTTAATAACTCAGTATATTCCCTTAGTTTCAAGATATCTCCTCCTTTGTTCATCACAACTGGAAAGTGGCAATGGTCTCACATAGGAGTGTTATTTTAATTTTTTTTTCTTTTTGTGGGATTTTAAGTTTCTATTTTTGAGTTGAAATATGCTCTTTTATAAAGTCTTTTGGAATGGAACCCTCGTAGGTATTATAGAGAAGCTAGTTCTCCAATAATTAGTTGGTACTAGAATTTATTGTTGGAACCTTCTTAACACACTGTAGTGAAAGGAAAATTGACATGATATATGGTGGTTCAAGAGGTTTACAGATTAAGCCGTATAGGTCTTGTCATATTATCTCAATAAACCCTGTCTGCATATGCATTCTCATGTATTTTTTTTCTCCCTTGAAAAGTCCACGGTAAGTGATATCCTTGGAAAAAAAAGAGAAAATTAAAAGAAAGAGAATATGTGAAATGCTGGAAATGGTGCTTAGTCGTTGAGAAATTTAATAACTACAAAATATTATGTTATATGCACATTTTATATAATTTAGAGGAGTGTTTGCCGTGGCAGTTGCTTGCAATACTCTTTGTGACAGTTGTTGGCCTTTCTTCAGGCTAAGCATCCCTTTTTTTTTCTTTTCATCTTCCATGATGAAAACTTTATATTAAGGCCCTTTAATTAAGCATACAATCTCACCAAGTTTCAAGTTTCTTGATTCAGAAACATAAATTTTTGATTGTGTATATTACAAGGGTAAGGATGCGTACATGGAATCCTCCCTAGAGCCGACAGTGTGGGAAGTCTTATGCGCATATATAAAATTACTATGAAGATAGATATGTTGTGGAAGAGGACTTAGACTTGGAAGATGATTTTGAGTAATATGAGCTTTGTAGTTTTGGGTTTTATTGTCTTTAGTTTTTGTGTTCTGCTATAGATGTGTTCAAAAAATTAATTTGAGATTAAATGGCTAGTAATTGATTTTGGAACTGTGCATAATAGAATTAGGACTCCAGAAAATGAGAGGGGAATTTTAAGAAGCAATTTTACGAGCGATGGTAGTCTCTCTCTATCTCTCTCTCTTCCCCTCTCATCATTAATTGAAGCATGCTATCGATGGAGGAATACCCAGGGCAATTTTAAATAAATTGTGAATGGATATAATACTGCAAAACGAAAAGCTACTAAATTTATTCTTGGCATGCTAGAGGCAAGCAACTCTCATTAGCACTCCTCTTAACTTTATTTGTAAAGCCGTGTTCTTCTGTCCTGAGCTTTCAGTTGTCTTATCTGGCACTGTCAATTTTGATACTTATGTCTGTTTCCTCAAGTCCAAGGTATAAATATTAACGCATAATACATGGGCTTGGATATTCTTAAGTTGCTTTTAATTCTTACCAGTATGGCATTAGTTACAGCTGAGTGAAAAGAGAAATTTATTCTTTTAACATATTGGGAATTTATGATGTATCACTATCAGTATCGACAAATGCTGACCATTATGCTGTCGGGTTGTCAGTTGAGAGAAAAGGCAAATTCTTTGACACTCCCATAGATAGATAAAATTATGATTTACATTGGCTATGGATCAGAATGAGCAGATTGGATCATCTGGAGTTCATGTAGGGATTGCTTCAAGACGTAATGCAGAAATAGATGTGTTTAAGTAATTCTTTTGAAATCTTTTATGCTAATGAGGGCAATGAGAGATAACTACAACATATGGAGCAGAAGCTAATGGCACTATGTGAAGAATGAATATAAAGCAGTTTATATTATTTTTGTAGTCATTTTTTTGGTAGTTGTCATTAGTTTGCTAGACAATCTTGTTGCTTTTCTCTGTACTTGGGTCCCTATCATTTCTCTCTTGTTCTCTTCTCCTGTTGTCTTATGGTGTTTAAACTTTAACCTAAAGGTATTCTTGGACAATTACCATTAGTTCATTAGATAATCTCATTTCTAGTTTCTCTGCTCCTGGCTCCCAATCATTTCTCTGTGTGTGTATGTGTGTTTTCGTTTAACATTTGCTGTAAAGGTTGTTTTAAACAGTGATTATTACTCATTAGTTTGCTAGACTATTGTATTGCTAATTTCTCTATCACTGAACCCTATCATCTTCATCATCTTTCCACTACATCACCTTGTTCGCCAACCCAACATAACTAAAATAGGATCTAAACACTGTATGGAAATATCCTCGGTAGAATGATTAAATCATTGCTGTAACCAGGCAACATGAAAAGGACTATATTTGTAGTACCATCACATTGTTTTTCCTACACAAGGAAGCACGACTGGAATTTTGTATTTTTCCTCATTTTGTTTTGCTACTCTTCCATCTTCGCTTTATTAAGAAGATCTCAAGATGGGTATCTGTATGAGAAATCATGTATATGGAACTTAAGTTAATCTTTATGTCTTCGATTAATACTTCAAAGTGAATTGGAAAATTGTATTTGTTCTCTTTTGCAATTGATATCTTTGATAGCTTCTGTTATCTTAGCAGCAAAATGTGAACCATCATGGGGCCACACTGGAAGCTTAAGAAGTTCGGATGTTTGTACACCAGAGGTACTGTTGAAGGGATCATCATTGATGATCTTCCTGCATTCTTAGTATATGTTCTTTTAGATTTTCTTGTCATATTTCTGTTGAAAATGTGATATATTCTTGCTAGACTCCATATGACTGTGAAAACCCAAAGGAATCTGAATCTCCCCGTTTTCAAGCTATACTTCGTGTCACAAGTGCTCCTAGAAAGAGGTTTCCTGCTGATGTCAAAAGTTTCTCCCATGAGTTAAACTCCAAAGGTGTACGACCTTTTCCTTTTTGGAAGCCTCGAGGCTTAAATAACCTGGAGGTACTTTCATTCCTTCATATTATATTTCCTTGCTTGTGATGGATGAAGTGTGCTTTCAAAAGTAAAGTTTGTATTTAAACAGTTTGCTGCTTTATACAGGAGATCTTGGTTGACATTCGGACCAAATTTGATAAAGCAAAGGAAGAAGTGAATTCTGATCTGGCTATTTTTGCCGGAGATCTTGTTGGAATTCTTGAAAAAAATGCAGAAAGCCATCCTGAGTGGCAGGAAACTATTGAGGACTTGCTGGTTTTGGCTCGGAGCTGTGCTATGACATCACCTGGAGAATTTTGGCTTCAGTGTGAAGGCATAGTTCAGGAACTGGATGATAGGCGTCAAGAACTTCCTCCGGGTATGCTGAAGCAGCTTTCTACTAGGATGCTTTTTATTCTGACAAGGTGTACCAGATTATGGCAGTTCCACAAGGAAAGCGGGCTAGCAGAAGATGAACATGTCTTCCAGCTTCGTCAGTCCAGAGTCCTGCATTCTGCAGATAAACGAATTCCTCAAGACTTGGGAAGGGATGGGAAAGGTTATGTTGCGAAGGCCTCAAAGGCACCTTCAACAAGGAAATCTTATAGTCAAGAGCAACATGGCTTGCAGGGAAATATTCTTTTTCCTCCTTGTAGTGACAATGGAAAGGGCTTGTTGTCCCCTGCTGCTAGAGATCGAATGGCCTCTGGGAAGAAACTTCCATCTCCCATAGGAAAAATCTTGAAAGAAAGTCCTACATTAAAGGAGCAGAGTGATAGTAAAGTTGAACCTTTGAAAAGTTCAAACAACAGAAGAGGAATTTCCGAGTCGAATTTGACCGCAAAGCCACTTGAATTGCCTCCTGCTCCAGAAACTCTGGAACATTCTTCCAAGCACCAACATAAAGTTTCTTGGGGTCATTGGGGAGATCAACAAAATACTTCTGATGACAGTACAATAATTTGTCGAATTTGTGAAGAAGATGTCCCTACATCACATGTTGAAGACCACTCAAAAATTTGTGCAATTGCTGATCGATGTGATCAGAAGGTTCTAAGTGTCAATGAGCGTCTTCTCAGAATTTCTGAAACTCTTGAGAAGATGATGGAATCTTCTGCACAAAAGGATATCCATAATGTTGTTGTAGGTAGCCCAGATGTTGCAAAAGTATCGAATTCAAATGTGATTGAAGAATCAGATTTTCTCTCTCTGAAATTCAGTGATTGGTACCGGAGAGGCTCGGAGGACATGGTTGACTATGCTCCTGAACCGGATAATTATGTTTTCGTGGATGACCTGAAGAGTTTACCTTCCATGTCATGTAAAACTCGTTTTGATCCAAAATCAGATCAAGGAATGACAACCTCATCTGCCGGTAGCATGACTCCTACATCTCCTTTATTGACACCAAGAACCAGTCAAATAGACTTGCTATTGGCGGGGAAGGGTGCTTTGTTTGAGCATGATGACTTTCCACAGGTATCTCTGTCAATTAACTCATAGGAACTTTTGTATGTTATACATTTGCACATTAGACTTTTGTTTTTCAATCCTATTGTTCTGTATTTTATGTTTGTTGGAGTTTATGTCCAATATGGCAGAAAGTGTTGAAAACAGCTCCAATTACTTTGTACGTCTTTTATATATTAAGTGCCTAACTGTTGTTCTTGGGTAACTTTTGTCTGTTTAGAATATAATGTTTGTGTTGATTTTTGTTTGGTCTTGGATGTCTCCTTGGTGTGCTGTCCACCCGCGGCTTAGGTTTTTCAATATTATAGTAATGTTACAGTGGAAAGTTATATCATGATATTTTTTCACACGTGGAAAAAGAAAGAAGTCTTCTTAGGTGGTGTGTGGTATTGTTTTCCAATACTCGTTTTCTGCTTTTCCAAAACAAAAATGAGAAAGACATGTTTGAATAGACTATTTCTGAAAATGATTAGGGAAAACAAATTATCCTTTTTCTAACTTTTGTGCAGAAAATTGGAAAACCCATTTCCGTGTTTTAAGTTTTTTATTTTTCTCGGATCACATATTCTCCCAAGGTGGTATGATTGCACCTTTTTACTCACTGTCAAGATTATCATTTCCGTGTTTTAAGTTTTTTATTTTTCTCGGATCACGTATTCTCTCAAGGTGGTATGATTTCACCTTTTTACTCACTGACAAGATTATTTTATCCTTGTAATACCTTACATCTTACATATGCTTACTAACTATATAGAATTATTGACTATGCTTACTAACCATATAGAATTATTGACTATTTAAAGTTGCACTATGACCTTTTAAATAATTTTGAATTCTTTTTTATGATGTGTATGCCATGTGGATTGCCTTACGTTTTTATCTAATTTTGTGTGAAGTTTACATAAAAAACAAAATCTAAATAAAATTTGAATACTGTCAAATATTCACTCAAGGTAACTTGATAATAAATATGTTTGTAAACATTTCTAACAAACGCTTTGTGACAGATTTACTTATTTTCGGATTTCTATCTGATCTTCCGTCTTAGTTTTCCCTTCAGAATATTGTTCCAAATAATGCTACCAAACCTGTGTTTAAATCCAAAACCTTCAAATCTAAAACATCTCATTTTGAGAAATCAATGTTCTAAAAAACGTTAGGCGGTAGGCGTACGGTTGGGGAGCGCCTAACGCATAGGCCTTCTAAACGCTGCTTAGAAGGATAGGATAGACAATGTTAGGCGCTTTTATTTTTTAGTCAAAAAATTAAAAAAAAAATAAATAAATTTGAGGAAAAAAATGTACAGACCCACCTGACCCGCCTAGAACTGCCTGTGGCTGCCTAGAACCACTTAAACCCGCCTAATCGCCTGACACCGTCTAGTAACCGTTTTTATGCATAATCTGAACTGCCAGGCCCCGCCCAGCGCCTAGGGGCCCGCCAAGGCCGTTTTTTAGAATAGTGTGAAAAATAAGTTTAGAAAACACCATTTAGAAAATGATGTCAAATGCGCCCTGAAGGAAGCATTTCCTTTTCCTTTTGGGAATTCCTTTTAAGGTTATTAATACCTGAAATGAGGGGACTGCTCTAATCAATGGTTGCAAGGTCGATGCTTTGCTCATGGTCTTGGATAAGCTGCATTATTCAAACCTATATTTGCAACCCTGTTTTCCCATATATAAGGTAACACTACGATTTCATAAATTAAGAATATAAAAGGCATTTATACCATAATCCAGATTTATGTGAGACTTTTTTGCTGACTGTTCAGGGTTTTTTATTCTGTTTCAGTAGCCATGTGTGGTTATTACTGTTTATAAGCTCAACCATTCTGTTACCCAATTTGATAAAAAACTCGCATTCCTTTATTGAATAGTAGTTTGATAGAGATATATGGGTCGGTCATCGGTGGTATAATGATTAAGTTGAGGACAGCCTGATATCAATTTAGATAATTATCTGGTGGCAAAACTTCATCAGTTATTATATGCGATGTATTTTAGGTAAAAGTGTAGACTGATGGGGGGCACTAAATCTAATTTACTTCAAAGTATTCAATAAGATCCCTAGTACTAATTGCTTCTTATTTTTTGAGTAGCGTACTACTAGAAGGTATATATGCAGTATACATGCTCTATCCTGTCCTGTTATATAATAGTGCTTGCTACTAATTATCAATGAGTTGGTATACAATTTGAAATACTGGTGGCATCAGGCTAAAACTCCTTGATGATGCAGATGAATGAACTTGCTGATATTGCAAGATGTGTAGCAACTACACCATTGGATGATGATCGCTCCACGCCATATTTGCTATCTTGTCTTGAAGACTTGAGGGTTGTCATTGACCATAGGAAGTTTGATGCACTTACAGTGGAGACCTTTGGTGCTCGTATTGAAAACCTGATTCGGTGAGTATTTTGGTGCTTTATTTTGTTGAGCACTTCAATCTCAATCAGTGTCAAAGGCGCGCTTGAGGCGAGGCGATGTGTATCAGGCGTGTGCCTAGTCGATGAGGCGCGTGCTTGATGCCAATGAGTGAGGCGCGCCATAGGCATCTGATGCCAAAAATCTTGATTTTTGATCTGATTTCGTTGATGAAATCTCTTTTTTTTGGTTTTTGGTTTTTGGTTTTTGGTTTTTTTCCAGCAGAGAGAGTTAAAAAGAAGAAAAATAACAATAAATCTCATAATTAAACTTAATTTATTTACTTTTGACATGACTCTTAGATAATTTGTTAGGATCGTTAAAAATTATAAGGAAAATTTATATTTTGTAAAATAAAAATATTTGCCATAATAATTAATAATAGATCATATATTTATAATTATTGAGGACATAATTTTAACCAAAGATTATACTAGTCAATAACAAAATTGTACATAAGACAATATAAGTAAATATTAATAGCTTAATTATTATAGCAATTTAGTTATGACAATAGTGATGTATATAAATTTAATTGAGTGCAATAAGTTTTAAATGTTTTGTCATTAATTGGTCAAAATATTAAAAAATACTCAAAACAAAATGATTAGAAGAATAAATATGTTTCTCTTTCTAATTGAAAAATTATATATACAAATATGTGCCTTGGCTCCAGGACCTTGCACGCCTCGGTGCGCGTTGCGCCTTTAATAACACTGATCTCAACAGGCACATTTACCTTTCTAAGCCAGAGTTTGCTTGACATTTTTCTTTTTGGATCTTCCATAAGTGGAGATTATGAAGGGTTTGATTGGGACTTTGGCCTATGATTATGCAGGGAGAAGTATTTGCAGCTTTGTGAGCTAGTGACTGAGGATAAAGTTGATATTACTAGCACTGTAATCGATGAAGATGCTCCTTTGGAAGATGACGTTGTTCGTAGCTTGAGAACAAGCCCCGTACATCATTCTAAAGACCGTACGTCCATAGATGATTTTGAGATAATAAAACCAATCAGTCGTGGGGCATTTGGACGGGTTTTCTTGGCAAGAAAGAGAACTACGGTGATCTTTTTGCAATAAAGGTACCACTTCATACTGTTATGTGATTTCTTATCGTTTTTTTTATTCCTTATTTCCCTATAATTTTTTATTCTTTTTGTTCTAATGGAAGAGGTTGTCAATTAGAGTTTCCATTGTTGTTGCTTCATCATCACATTATATCATTTGAATGGCTAAAAGTCAACTTAGTAAATTTCATGCCATTGATATCTCTCGCAAGGGATTTCTTGTTTCTCTTTAAATTATTTGTGATTCAAGTTTTTATGGCTCCTAAGCATATGTCTTTTTTGTAGGGGTGAGCAAAACCGGTTTCGGTTCCGGTTCCGCATGAAACCGGAACCTACCCGGAAAAAATCGGTTCCTAACTAAGTGGAACCGGAACCTACCCAATTAAATAGGGTACCCTATTATTCGGTTCCAATTCAGTTTCGATCCGATTCCGGTCCGGTTTCGAATTACCCTATTAATATAACATTGTCAGATCGATAAGCTTGAAAGTAACATTCATTATTTTTTCCTTCTCTGTTGTTGTCCTTTATTTGTTACAGCAATATATTAACTTAACATTTATGTACGAAATGGGATGAAGGTATATTAACTTAACTGTCTACTACAGCAATATATATATATATTAACAAAGTATACAAATGATCATGCATTGCAAGCCATGTATTTAATCTTATTAATAAACTTGTTTATTTATTGGGTTGATGATTATCCTTATTCCTTAATTTGGTTTCTGAAGATTTTATCTGATCTTTTCCTTGAGAAGGTAACCAAATATTTTGTAAAGCTAACAAATCAGTCTATCCATACTCACAACTTATTGAATGTGTTCTGCCTTTTTGGATAGTGTTAAATTCTTATTTTGTCGTCATTAACTTTGGTAGAGTTAATTCTATGCAACTAGTAGTGACATGTAAAACATTATTGTTCCTATCTGATGGGTAACAACATGAACTACATTAGCACTATTATTATTTTTGTCATTTCAGTTATTAATTTGCCATTGAACTTACTAAGATGCCAAGATTCGGCCATGAACTTCATTGTTGTTCATCACTTTCTGATTCATAATATAATTGGCAGGCCGAGTGACCCAACCCAAACACAAATCCAAGTTCCTATTCATCTAGGCCACGTTCATCAAATAGAGTATCTAATCCGGTTCTCAAATGCGGTTCCGATTCCAGTTCTGATGATTCTGGAACCGGAACCGGACCGGTTACAACCGGTTCCTTATATTTGGAACCGGAACCGGACCGGTTACAACCGGTTCCTGTTCCAAACCCGGATTTTCGGTTCGGTTCCAATCGGTTCCGGGTAGACCCGGAACCGATGCTCACCCCTACTTTTTTGTCTTTATCCACAATTTCTTTAAATTGTTAGGTCTTTGATAATAATCCTATATTGATGATTGAAACTTTTTTATAAAGTTCTATGAAATTGTCAAAATATTTATTCCATAAGATAATTTATTGAAAAGAGGGGGCCAAGTAAGGATGGAAAAATCCGGGTCTGTCCGGGTTTAGCCTTCCCGAAATCAAAAACGGACCTAAATAGTATTATATCATACCAGAGCCAGGTTAAAACTTGGATTTTGAAACTCCGGGTTTGGGCTAGGTTAAACTAGGAAAATTCAGATGTTCAGATTTTTGGTTTTGGACATTTCAATGACTTAGCCAATGATTTATAATGGTTACGCTAATGGCATTGGAAACGGCAAGTCAACTAATGCACGAAGCCGTAAATGTTGTCGGTGCAATCAAGGGAAATGATGTCACTACGTGAAGCCATGAACAGACCCGGGTCATATGGGTTTTGATTTATTGATTCAGAACCTGCATATTTGTACATTCGGGCCAGGTCCCAGAGGGCCCAGACCAGGATCATCTGGGTTTGGGCTGGTTCGTGATAGTTATTGTTTATTCTACCATCTCTAGGGCCTAATTCAATTACATTATGAACATAAAGGGGTAGTGACCTCAACAAGCATTCAATGAAGCAAAATAGATTTATATACTAGGTAACTAATTCCTTGGTGAAGTTTATTTTGGGATACATATTACAAAACATGGTATCGTCCCTTCTTAAGTTATAAATATCATAGTTATCACACTTAGGAAGGATAAATAGATCGAGATGTTACTCGTAGAATTCACTTGGTTGGAGGAAATGGAGATTTTCATCTATGGTCTCATGTATGCGATCGCAACATTTATTTAAAACTTGAAAATTTTTATAGGATGGTTGTGAGACCTGCAATGCTTTATAGGACAGAGTACTAGAAAATAAAGCTTCAACATGTTCAAAAAATGAAAGTAGTTGAGATGAAAATGCTTAGATGGACATGTGCGTGGACTAGGAGAGACAAATTTAGAAATGAAGAAATTCAAAAGATAGTGAGTGTAGCACCGAGGAGAAGATGAGAAACACGACGAAGATGATTCGGGCATTTACAACGTAGACCTCTAAGTTCTATGGTGGGAAAAAGGGGAACAAATGGTATTACCATATGTCAAACAAGGTTAGTGGATAGAAACTATATCTTATTGAGATTAATGAGACAATGATTTCAGATAAAGCATAAGGGCGTCAAAGGATCCATGTTGCCGACCCCAACCAGTGGGAAAAGGGTTTTGTTTGGTTTGGTTTTTTTGTACATCAATAGATAGCCCATTTGAAGAATGTTCACTTGGTTTGCAACTGTAATCAAATTTCTTTCTAAGAGTTTCAGTTTCCTAATAAAAAAGAAAAAGTAGACATTTTTGTTGTTTAGATATATGAGGGTTTATGACTTATATTGATACTTTTTATGACAATCTGTAGAGTCATTGCAGAATTTTTAGTCATTGGTGTAACAGTTTAAATCTACCTCCCGATGATGGTATGTCGTTAGGAAAGGTTAAAAAACTAATCTGATTTAAGTTGGTTAAATTGCTATATTTCTTTGAAGCCCAAATTGCTTAGTATGACATGAACTATACTGAGGTGCTATGCCATGAAACTTTGTCTTGCTTTCTTCTCACAGAGATTTACATGTAGATTAGTAACTAGCAGTTTCAATTTACTGTCCTTGCTTTTTTCCCCCTCCCTATTTTACTTCAGGATATAATCTTTATTCTTTAGTGCCACAAGAGTTGGCTATACACATTAATTTGGCTTTGGCCCCTGTGCTTTTTGTTCCTTTTACTTGCTTATTCGCCTTCGTTACATTCAGCATAATTGAAAACGTCTAACCATGTTTTGGTTATTGGAAACCTCTGGTTTAGTTTGGTAAATTTTCTTGAAAATTGTCTTTTTTAGTTGTAGTAACTGCAATATTACTTTGTCATTTATTCTACTACATTTTTTTGTTTGCTTTCCTTACTGCAATATTTAGAAACTCAATGCTGGTTGGATGACATTAAATAAATTAATGTTTCTTTATCTGACTCGCTGTAACATTTTTGTTTGGTTCGTTGAGACATGTTAACTTTAGTGGAGTTGGTCTGAATAATCCAAACATTTTTGCAATATTGTTAGATTCTCAAAAAGGCAGATATGATCCGCAAGAATGCAGTTGAAAGTATATTAGCAGAACGCGATATATTGATTTCAGTCCGCAATCCTTTTGTGGTGAGCAGGTCTTGATTGCAAAATGTTTTACATTGAAATGGAAATTGTTTTCTTGTACTAATATAGAAGCTGGATTAGGTTCGGTTCTTCTATTCATTTACATGCCGTGAGAACTTGTATCTTGTGATGGAGTATTTGAATGGAGGGGATTTGTATTCATTGTTGAGGAATTTAGGCTGCTTAGATGAAGATGTTGCTCGCATATACATCGCAGAAGTTGTACGTACTTTTTCCTTTTTCCCCTCTCTCCTATATAAATGTGTGTGTATATGTATTGGCTTATGTTACGATGCCACTCTTATTTAAATCAATAACTTATCTGAATGAAGTTTATTCTCTCTCTCACTTTTTTGGGTTTTGTATTTTCAGGTGCTCGCTTTGGAATACTTACATTCTCTGCGTGTGGTTCATCGTGATTTGAAGCCTGACAATTTGTTGATTGCACATGATGGTCATATCAAGGTAGCTAGTTTCTTTTTTCACCTTGCAGCGTGAGGTGTGTGCATCCACTATTTATTTGCTTGTGATGTTAAATTGATGATTCTAGGTGGCATATACCTTAATACGAGAACACCACTCAGTTGGCAACATCAAAGTTTTAAGGAATCCAAATTCCTCACCCATTGCAATTCAAAAATTTCAAAAATATCCTATTTAAAGTTTTTATATTAATAACTTAAAATTTAACAAATAAATATTATTTACAAAATTTTATTTACAACTTTATTTTAAAAATTAAAAAAACAAAATCCAGATTCTGTCGCCGGTCAAACATTGCGGTCTACATTTCTACGCTAGCATCACCTAAGACATCCCTAGAATCATGCAACTACAATCTATCCAATGTTGTAAGAACCTTTGGCAATAGGGCTTCTGTATGGACCCATATGGGATACATACCCATAGTGCCAAAAGTTGAACTGAAGATTTCGATCATAAGAGAGATTTTACACCAAAAATACCTAAAAGAATGTGTAGATTTGACAATCATGATTCTTATGGTGGTTCTCGTGACTGTCACGTGCTTAGATGATGGCTCATGTGGCGGCGGTTGCCTTTTTTAGTTTTTTTATTTAAACAACTTAAGATAAAAACTTGAATTTTTTAATATAAATATTTTAAAATTTTAAAAAGTTAATTTATATCGAAAAATAAAATTTGAAATTAGTTCATTACTTCGTATAACATATTATTAAATAGTTTAAATTCAGAGGCTATTTTTTCAAAGTAAAATTCCATGAGTGATTCCATTTTTCTACCCAACATTGGAATCCAATTCCACTATATGATATGATATCATACCAACCTTGTAAGTTGCACATATTTTTCTTTAAGTGCGCTCTTCAATGGATAGGTAGGATTCGATTGATGAAAAGAAAATGTGATTCTAATTAATTAAAGGTCTTTGGTTATCTTGATGAAAGATCAATTATAATACTTTTATTTTGTTGTTAGGCTAATTTTGGGAGTATTTATCTTTTGGCTGGAATCGCTCGTCTTCCCGATACACATTCTGTTTAGAAGCTACTATTTTTAGAAGTTTAAAATAATGATTAATGACCCAGTTATAATATTTAGGATCCAGCATGCTCCTCACATGCAAGTCTGGTTTTAATCAACACAAGCACACGTACGAATCAACTTGTTATATCATAATTTACAGATGGTGGTATTTTGTTTTTATTTTTGTTGTGGACGTCTATCGCTTATATTTCTTGCTTGTGGCCTCATCACCTTATCGTCCGGTGATTTTTGTTTAGAAATTCTAGTCATATTCAGTGTT